>JAMXBB010000005.1:91968409-92232634 GCA_024138015.1 Lumnitzera littorea
TGATGCCATGGTGTTTAGAGCTCATTTGGTAGTGTTTTGGAAGTTGATTGTGGGTGATGGTAGTGGTGCAAGTCAATTGGTGATTGTTGGAATTGAGGGAAGTATTGGGTTAGGAGTTATCAAAGGTGTTGAAGCTGTAGACTCTGTAAATTTAATCTTCTAAATATAGTGTCGAACTTGAGTGTCGTAGACATTTCTCTAAGTCGACAAAACTACATAAAATGAAAACCGACTAAAATTTTGAATTTGGAACTTAAAATGAACTTGAAAGACTTAATAATGTAATTTGGAAACTCTTATCATGCAAGAAAACCCCAATCCCTACATACGTGTCCTAAAAAAAAAAAAATTAAAAACTCTATGAAATTATCTTAACGCTTGAAAAGCCATAAATCAATAAAATTATCAATAATTTTGGGAAATCATATAAAATTGATAACAAACGAATCAAGGATTATTTCAAGTAATAATAAACAACAAAACTAAGCTAGTTAAGGGAATAAATTAATAAATTTACAAAAATTATTTTACTTGTGTATATAAGTAGCCCTACAATAAATATATATATATATATATATATATATATGATTAATTTCCTTTCCTTAATCTATCATATGAACATATATATATATATATATATGTTGCATAATAAAACGATGTTCCTAAATAATTAAGCCAATTGATCCTTAAGCTCCTAAGTGTAAGTAAATTATTCCCGAATTGGTGAAAAACCTTAAAACATACATAATCTCACTCGAACTCTAAAACATACATAAACTCACTTGAACCCTAAAACCTAGGATAATCAAGGACTTACGATCCTAAATAAATAATTAAAAATATAATTTCAATAAATTTTATTTAATTCTACAAAACTCGAGAATTTCTTAAGAGGCAAATCACAACCTACAAATTAATTCGAGAACCAAACTTTAAAAGAATTTCATATAAGACAATTCCCTTATTTTCACTTATAAGCTATGTTACGTATGGATAAATTGTAAACTCTACTTTTAGCAAACTTGTGATTCAACTAAGAACACTTTCCAAATATTCCTAAGGATAAACTAAGCTAAGAATCCAAGTTTACATTTAAAAACGAATTTAATTTTCCAATTCAAAACCCTATTATCGATAAAACTCGAGTACGAGAACCATAGACTCTAAACGCAAAACCCTAAAACAATTAAGGACTTGTAACCTTAAGCGGCTAATTAAGAATTTAATTTGAATAATTTTATTCAATTCTAGAAACTTTCATAATTTTATAAAAATTAAATCATAACTTACAAATCAATTTAAGAGATAAACTCCAAAAGAATTTCAAATCAAACAATCTTCTTATCTTCATGCATAAGATTTGCGTACAGGAATAAGTAAACTAACTGTAAACCCTACTTTTAGTGGGCATAGGATTTGAGTATGAGTAAATTATGAACATTCCCAAAGGATCAACTAAACTAGAAACTTAAGTTTACATTTAGAAACAAATTAAAAATTTCCAATTCAAAAACCAATTATTGAGAAAACCTAAGCTTGAAGAACTACGAGCTCTAAACTCACCTAAGACCCTAAACCCTAAAACAATTAGGGAATTTTGACCCTAAGTGACTAATTGATAATTTAATTTGAATAATTTCATTTAACTTTAGAAAATTTCACAAATCTACGAAAATCAAATCATAAATTACAAAACAATGTAAGATAAAAACCCTAAAACAATTTCCTATAAGGCTATGCCCTTATCTTCATGCCTAAGCCTTACACTTCAATAAGTAGATCAACCAATCACTTTAGATAACTTATCAATTGAGAGTTGGAATCATTTATCAATTGATAACTTATCAAAATCTAGTGATAAGACATTTTCCTTATTACCTCTTCACTTATACTACATATGGACAATTTTTCATAAGATTTCATAAGCTTAACTTTAATAAATGAGACAAGACCATTCCATGGACAAAAAGGACTTGAAATGGCAGATTTAAATAAGGAGGAAAGGGGGGCCATACTCTTGTCTTTCAACCATCAATCACTTTCTCTTATACACCACTATTCACCCCTTAATGCTTACATCATCAATAGTTGCAATTGTTGACTTTTGTGTAAACTACAAGACAATCAATTAAAGCTTCTTGCACACACTTCTTTCCTCATTCAAAATCTGCTACTCTCTCCCTCTTTCACTCCCATTTTCACCTCCTTTTCTCTCACTTTAAATACAAATCAAAAGAAAAAATCAAACTCTACAAATTCCTAACATTACCGCCACCATTTTTGCTTCCATACTCACGGCAATTTCTCTTCTTATTCTTGTGTCATTTTCTTTCATCATCTAAGATCTTTTAAAACCATTAGAACCTTCCACAAACCCCATTCCAAGAGACCAAAAGATTCGGGTTCCAAAAGGTTACAAAGGAGGAAGCAAAGTTAAGAGCTTAAGTCGAACCTTAGTGCACAACCACCAAACTTTGCTTTAAGGATGAGTAAGTATTTTTTGTGATATGTGGATTAGTATTTATGTTAGGAGACTTTGATTTGTTGAAGATATGAGTAAGGTTTAAGTTGTTATAACACCAAAAATTGTTTTAAGAAACAAGCTCATGAAACCTTTACATGAAGTTGAAACATGAGCATGTAAAGTTAGTGATTTGTAAAGATACTTGTGTAACACTTTGAATGGAAGATTTTAAGCTAAGAAAATCTTGAAATAAGAACTTTAATGGAGGATGAGCATGCTGGACATGAGGCTTCCATAGTCATTTGGATGTTGATTTTGTTTCCATTAAGTTAAACATGCTCAAATCTAGACTTAAGTTAAGGAAAAATCCATCACATGAAGTTTTATGAAGAAACCAACTTTGTATGACATGAGCTATGATATGGGAGTTGTATTAAATATAAGATCTTCTATTTCCTTGTGTGGATCGTGAGTTAAAGAATCATCTTATGGAAGAAAACTTAAGTTAAGATTTGGATACAAGTAGTTTAAGTGCATAATCTAACACCTAAACTTAAGGAAATGATGAAACAAGTTGAAAAACTAATCAATAAACCCTTGGAACCATCACGAACAGATCTGGAATGTGGGAAAAAGAAGCTTAAAAATATGATGAAAGTGAATGAACAAAGTGAAAGGATCAATCAAAGCAAGTATGGTAAGCATACAAAGCCTAAAACTCAAAACCAAGCCTAAAACTCTCAAAACAAGCCTAGAACACTAAGTTGGGCCTTCAATGAAATTCTGACCAGCACCTTAAAGTATTAAGAGAGGTTGTTTTGAAGCTTATAAGAAATCCATTTAAGGCCCCATAAGCCCACCAAAGTCATTAACTTTAGTTTGAACAAAAAACAAGCCCATTTGACAACTTAAGCCCACTAAAGGGCCCAAGAAGTGGTTGTTAGCCTTAAGAATATAAATTAAAGTTGTAAATTTGATCTCAAGGAGTATTTTAAGCTTAGAATGAAATCTTAAGACCAAGCTCAAAGGATTTTCAAGTTATCAAAAAGCCCATTTACCATATAAGGCCTAAAAACACTCCAACACATGGGGAACACTACTGTTCTGACCCATGGACAGAATTGTATGTCTCATTTCGAAAATATAACCTCACCACGTTAAAGTACACTTGAAAATGATGAAGATTGACTATAAGATCATAAAAATTGGATCTAAAACGAAAAAGTTATACGTGATTGAACTTTTAAGTAAAATAAAAAAAAATTATGAAACCAAGTCAAAAGTATAACTCAAAAGGGTTTTAGCTTAGTTTTCTAAGTTTTATTTCAAATCCTTATAGTATCGTATTTGCGATGTCCAGGGGACCTGGCTTTGGGGAGATGACTTATCTCGGATTATTTTGATCGATCCATATGGTTGAGTGAGTAAATTCCCGATGACTCTTTACTTGATTTTGCTTGTAGAATAGATGCACCTAAACTTATATATATAAATTTGGATGCTTGTGGGATATGGGAAATGTATGTATATGAATTTGTGGATGAATGCGATGACTTGTTAATTATATTTAATAATGGGAATTGTTTGCATTATATATACATGTGAATTGTATGGAATGAAATGATCTAATCACCCTGAAAATCGAGTTAATCACTTATACGATTAAGTAATCAAAATGAATCATGCATACCCCATATTGCATACGGATAATACCGACTGTCACTTCACGTAAAAGATGGGAAGGGACTCACAGGAATACGAGTTTTCTGCAGGATTGAGCACTAGCTATGTCATCATATAAATTGAGTCTCTGTCCTAAGCTGATGGGCTTACTAGGCGCTGGAAGACGCCAACCGTCGGTGAGGGGCTGAGTCTTGTAGCTTCTGCTTAGGGCGTGTGTTTGTGGATTGCAGAGGCCACCACATTGCTAGACTTGAGATTTTGAAAATGTGATTTATTATTCGGTAGTGAAAGTATATATATGTAGATATATACTTAGTTTTGTTTTAACTTAAGCACAATAGTGCTAATGAATTAAAACCCAAGGTCTAGAACCCGAATTTTGGTTTGGGTCAGTTAATTATCTCCAAACCTCGACTTTAGGGGGCGTAATTCTGAGTCGTATGCAGTTCCTAGGCCACTGCATGCGTTGTTTGGCATACTGATTGTTCATGCATTCATATGATTGTGCATCTAATAAATTTTGCCATGTGGTATTGATGAGGGTAATTATCTCACTAAGCGTAAGCTTACACCCCAACAGTTTTTTTCCTTGCAGGTTGATTGATAGTTGGGAATGGGATAAGAATCGAGTGCAGAGTGCTACCATTAAATCAGTATGATAAGAAGCTTGTGTAGTTAATTCAGAATGTTCCGAAAAATGACTAATATTACAATTAAGTTTAGTGTCTTTAGTAAGTTTAGAATTTCCTTGAATTATCCATCTTATTTTGCTATTTTGGTAAGGGATACCGATTCTCTACGGTTCTAAGAAATTGTGGAAAAATTGGATATCCATAATTATTTATATTATATAATGAGTCAATGAACTAAAATTAAAGACTTTAGTAAATAACTATTTAGAGTCTTGCAATCTCTGACTTGCAAGGCGATTTTCTTATCATAGGTGCACACGTGATATGGAAATTCTAGACAATACTACTAGGCCCCTCTTAGGGTCACTACAGAAGCTCTTGGTGGTGTTGGCTTGCTTTGAAAACCACTAAAAGTGGTGGATTTTAGAGAGAGAAAGAGAAGCTCTCGAGCTAGAGAGAGAAAAATTTGATTATTTCCTGTAAGAGATGTTTCGAAGCTTACTTCCCTTCGAAACGTGATCCTCAAGCCCTTTTTATACTAATCCTAACTCGAAGAAGTTCAAGAAAGTCCAAAACACCATTAAATTCAAAATTAAAAATTAATGGGTCTTGATTAATTTGATCTAATCTTTACTTAATATTGGTCAAAATGAGAATCAAAATAGAATCTTAGGATGCTCTTTGTTGCCTAAAACAACCAATAGAAGCTTCGATTTTTATTAAAGGACTTGAATCAAGCAATTCCGAATTAAAGCAAAAATTGCATTTTTTAAGTTTTTTTTTTTTATTTTCAAATGTTATTTTGATTAAGAAAATAAATGAATTTGGACATAAAATGAGTACTATTCTAGCATTTTGTTTTTACCTGATTGAACTCATTTTATTACCAAGTTTTATCAAATAAAAGGTAAGAATTAACAAAGAACATGGAACTAATTTTCTTTTGTTACTACGGTTTTACGAGCTTACTCCATGGATGAGAAAGCTTGACCAATCAACAGTCTAACACCCAATCAGAACGCACTACGCGGTGCACGTTTGCTCAATTAAAAAATAAGGTGCATAATGCTTAGTTAAAGTCTCGAACCCATGACCTATTGTAAGCTTTGGAACGTTTGAGGCCATTGTATCGATGGCAATTTTCTTGCCATGTTATGCAAATAAAAAATTTATATCTTTTTAAAATGGCCTCACTCGATTCTCAAATAAGAAAACTAGTTTGAGTCGAATTCAAGGCTTATTCAATTGGTTCTTGATGAATTAAAAATGCAAATCCTTCCTTAAGCAAGTTTAGTATACGTATTTTAAATCTAAACTTAATTTAACGATTTTATGGACTCTGGTTCATTAATTGCGTGGTTAATTCGAAATTGATTTTTTCGTAAATCAACCAATTTAAGTTCAATCAAAGCGCCATTTGAAGCAATGATTAGCTTAAATTAATTTCATTTTTATGAACTAATGATATTTAAAACCAACTACTTTTTGAATATTAAATTTTCAAAAAAAAAAAACTTAATATTTTCAAGAATAGTTCGAAACCATTAAATCGTGTATGTGCATTTTGACTTTATTTGACCTTAAAAATAAAATGAGACTTCTAGCGACTCAAAGACCCTAAAAATGACACAAGACCCTAAAATAAAAAAAATGCTATTTTCCTAATATTTTTCATTTTTTAAATTTCTTTGTATTTTTCTAAATTTTTTATTTTTTATGCTTTTTCCTATATTAGGACCCTTTACCCTATTCTAGAAAAAAAAAAAATTATCGAAGGGTAAAAATGGGGTATCTATACTGACTAAATTAAGGTTTTCCCTCTTAGAAACACTAATTTCATTTTTTTTACCAATTTAACTAGTTGGCAGCTTCAAATTATTTTTTTTAAATAATTTTTAAGAAAAATGTTTCCTTAATTTAATGTCGAGTAGTTTATATTAAATGAGTTGGGCTTTATATTGATTAAATTATACAAAATGAAATAAGGCTCAACAAAAATTAATATGGTAAAAGGAGATATCACGAATGTTGCATCACAAGTTAGGAAAATTAGCCTAGGTTAGATTAACTTTAGTTAGTTTAAGATTCATGGTACATAATAGAAGGAAATGGACACTTGTATCATTGATAAAATCTCCACAACACTCCTTATTCAAGCAAATTTTGCCTTCTAAAATTCATTTGACTCTTCTAGCATCTAGGACAAATATTGGGAGCTTTAGAAAGTTGAGAAAAGAATTTATAATAGAATTTACAAAATATAGTGAAATTTGGGCAAATTAAGGTTAGTAGATCTAGCCATCACATGACAACAAGCTTACAACATTACCTGTAGGAGGACCACTACCTTGCATAACTTTCTTGCTATTGATTGCTAAGGGCTTATCCATTGGTGATTACTCTAAATAATTACCGATTAAAGTTTGAAAATTCAAGAAAAAATTATTTATATGTTATTTCATGTATAAAATCATGGAAAATTATTGTTTTGACAAAATGACTCAAACTGAATGAATTCTGGTCCTATCCTAAATATGTTAAATGATGTAATTTTTACTTCAAAGATTTTTTGTAATTTATTTATGATATGTAGAATAATGTTATGTAAAAAGTTTTGTCAAAACTGTTTCTATTATTATTTTTTTTTAATTTTTGGGCTTATAAATTATGATTAAAATGGAAACAATAAGATTATACTTTCCTCAAGAAATTTACTTAAATCTTGATTTTAGCTACTTTAAGATGTAATTTAATGAGGAATAGTGATGTTGACATGAATTGATAGATGGAAGTGATGGTATCCAAGAATATGCAAGTTTGGTAGTTAAAAACTTAAAAATTTCTAATGCGAGACTTCATTAATTCATCTTAATAGGAGAGTTACATGTAGTTTTTCCATGGAGTATGGTTGGACAAAAGTTTGAATAGAAGGTTGGTTATTGATTTCTAATTGAAAAGTGAGGTGAAGTTGTGAAAAATTTAGTTGAAGATGAAGAACTTGAGTTTGGTCAAAAGATATCTTAGAGGATTTGCCAAGTAGATGTTGCTTTAAACACCTACTAAGAAGCTAAATCAAAGGATATTTATGTTAGTTACATTAAGATAGACTCAGGAGAGAGTTAGAGGATACTTTATGGACTTTAAGTTTATCGAACAAATGATGACTCTAGGTATAAGTTAATCTAAAATAAGCATAAAACCTAAACGATTAGGTAGTATGGCTTCCCAAATTTGGGATAATGAACTTAATTAAAATAAAAATAAATTAATGCTATTACTTTGACCACATAATTGAGCACCAAAGATGATTAATCGGAATGTAAGGACTTTTAAGGATATTAAGACTTATGACTATAGTGATTAAGGAGCGAATATTCTTGGTAATATTTTGAAACGCTATCTTAAAGTACTAAGAGGCTTAAGAGTACATTTATTTGTGGTGGTAATTAGATGTTTGTGTACACACATTGTCTGTCTTTGAAATTGCAATGTTATTTGGGAACTAAACTCTATATTTTGAATGTTTGGCTATTTATTGTCTTGGTTGGATTAGGTAAGATTGGATTGTCACTTTTAACTAAAACTAACCAAACTTGTTTATAACCTAAGCTAACAAGCATTTTAACCTATTGAGGGAAACCATTAGGATTATCGAGCCAAATAATTACCTCCTTGAAAGAGATAGCAAGAGTTGGCCTCTTTTTTACCCTTAATCGAATTAAGTGATAGAAGAGAAAGTCGTGATAAGGTTAAGATTAGTGGTTTAAAGGTAGTCACAAGAGAAGACTATTCTTCATTGCATAAGATTGGGTTTGGCCTTGATTTGCTATGTTATGCCATAAACTCCTTAGTTTTGATTAAAGCCGATGAAATTTCTCTAATCTCATAACGTATTAGACAATGCAATAAATACTTAATAATGTTTCATAACCTTGTTTGTGTTTTTATTGGTGCTCTTATGTCTCTATCTCGCTTATTAAGCTAGTCGACCCTCACATCACTATAGAGTCTTTTGTAGGTTTAGGCTAAAGATTTAGCTATACTTATGCCTAGGGTCATAGTTGATGGGGTTAAGGAGTGAAGCTAAATGGGCAATTAAAATGGATTTTTGTTTTTTTTATGGTTACTTTTGGTCTATTGTGAAACTAATTGGGCCACCCTAAATGAACCAGTAATTTTGAATAATGGTTTTTTATGTAATATGAATAAGAAGACCTATGGATCTATGAAAATTATCTTGTAAATGTCAAAAACATTTATTTAGCTACGTGTTGTCCAAGTTGGCACGTATTATATTAAAACTATCGAAGAACTCTTTTATAGGTTTTATAATCAAAATAGGTACTGAACTAAATGCTTAAAAGTTATTAAGTTGAGTAAGTCTTATATGGATTAAGTCTACAATAGCAGCTGTGAGGTTTGTTTCTATTTTACAATGGTTTACATGATAGAATTGTGATGACTCCACATGCTTGTAGTGTGATATGTGTTTATGTATACATATATAATATACATACACAACTATATAATGTATGCTTGCTTTACTTGTTTTCTTAATTTTTTTGACCCCTCAATTGTAGTTAGCTTTCATACAAAGAAATCAACAAATAATATTTGTGATTTTTTTAGTTCTATAATCTAAATTTTTGATAATTGGATGTCAAAATTTTTAGGGCATTACATAAATTCGTTTTCTATTAGGGTGTGTCCTTTAATGCAATTATTTTTATTCATGTTTGAAAAATCAAGATATATTATTCTAGAAAAGAATTATAATTCTTTTCTAAAAGAACATGGGTAGATTGAGCTTGAATTGAATATACTATCAAACTTATTGTATAGAAACGTGTGAGATTGTTTATGTCTTGTCATGCTAAAATCATAAATGAATTGGTCGTTTTTGTTATATCATATTAATGTTCCATATTTGAATAAATTACAATAATCGCAAAGATTACATCCTTTTTGCTTAAACAGAATGTAAACCAAGTCTAGATTGAATTTCAATCCAATTGGAAGTCCTTCAAATGTCTATAAAGTTGTCGAACGAATTATTTTAGAGGTAGTTGCAATATGATGAAACAACTAGTCACATCAGACTATATTCTTTGATTTCTTATTACTTTTTTGCGTCTTTAAACTTCTAGAAGGGCATACAACTCTTGATACTACCACTAAGGCTTTTAGATTGCTGTCAGAACTTCCACACTCCCAAAACAACCAAAAACATAAAGGTCGTTTGTGTGGTAGAAAAGGATTTTTATTTTTTTTTTTCCCTTCCTTAGGTACGTTTTGAAATGATAAAACAGACGTTTAGGATTTTAGGGATGCAATGAAATGTAGATGCACTTTGCCCTTGTTATTTTAGTAGTTACTTTAATATAAGGAATTTATTAAAGTTAATAATGGCTTTTTGCAAATTTTCAAAATATATTTGATTCAACATCGGAACCCAATAGGTCTTAGGTCTTAACCATATGCCTTTTGAGCCATGGCCTCAAAGCATGCTAGGCTTTCGTGAATTTTTTTAAAGCTAATAACTTTAATAATAGTATAATATAATGGATTTAAAACCCATGAACATGGCGGAAAACAACTTAAAGAAATGCTTAAGAGTTTGAAAATTGACATGTAGGTTTGGCAACAACTTTCACACTTCTAGAGAGTCTTGATACTAATGTTTATTTAATTATATCTTTCAGCACTCCTCTTTTGACTTCAAAATTTGTGAAAAACGGTCAGCTTGATTGTTTTACGAGTAATATAACAATACTTGATTTAACAATTGTATTCACATCCATGCAAGTCACATAAAGAAACATGCATGTATCAAATATGATTTTACACATGGATAGGTAGAACATAAATTTCCTAAAATAACAAGGTAAGAAAAGGAAATATAATTTTAGGACAATAAAAGTAGATTCATTACGCCGTACCAAGACTTTATGGCTGTAGCTGGTATAAACATTCGGGGATGGTACAGATTTGAATTCTCCATCCCCCATTATAGTTACTAAAAAAAATAATTCATTACATGGCTAAACACATGTATAAATGTAAAAACACTTCTCACAAGTCAATGCATGACTTCTTTCAGTTTGCGAGATCGTTCATTGGGCATGCTTTTTAAGTTTCACACGGGTCTGCAAAACAGGGAAAGAGAGATAAGATGACGGGAATAATGAGTTTGTGATTTCGATAAATTTGAAGGAAAATTACTTACTTCGATGAATATAATATCTCGTAGACGTCCACCTGGATTAACAAGATTAACTTTCAAGAAATTTTTTCCTGATGAATTTTAGCTCTCCAACAACATCTGTCATGCTTTTCCTTTCCCTTGGCAAATTAGCTGAGCAGGAAACTCCGATCTCAAATATAGCAATTAAACACTCTAATATTGGTTTTCTTGCATTGGACAGCTCTTCCATTTCAGCATGTAATGCTGGATCCAGTATTTCTGCAACTTTATTTAGTAAAGCAGCCTTAACAAAATAATTCATATTCATGCTTCCGTGGAAAACGACATCATTTGGTCTCTTCCCTGTGAACATTTCTAGCAGCAAGACACCAAAACTGTAGACATCTCCTTGTGTTGACATAGAAGTTCCCATTCCATACTCTAGGATTAAACCCATATACCATGCCTTTTAGTAAAGATGAACATGATATAATTTTAGCCTTTTAAGCAAGGAAGTGAAGAGAAGAATGAAGCAAATAGTGAACTCGGAAAAAGGAAAATGGTTTAACGAGCTTCTAAGAATTTTGTGGAGGTATAAGACTACTTAGAGCTTCAATAAGTAAAACTCCATTCAAGTTAGCATTTGGGTCTAAAATTGTCCTTGCCATTGAATTGGAGCTTCCAAGTTTAAGTACGCAAGGCTTCAATGTTATAGCTAATCAAATTAGCCTTATAGATAATTTGGATAAAACTAAGGAGATTCGAGATAGAACGAAAGCCAAAATTGTGGTGTACCAACATAGAGCAGCACAATACTATAATCAAAAAGTGAAATATAAGGTTTTTCAACCTAAAGACTTAATGTGCTACAAGATGGAAGTAACAAGAATTTGGGATGGCTAAGGAAAGCTCGTTGCAAACTAGGAAGATCTAATTTGGATTCAAAAAGTTATGCGAAATGATACATACTAACTCAAGAGGTTAGATAGGCAAATTGTCCTAAAACATGGATTGTCAAGACTTAAAACTTCATTTTGAATGATCTCTTTCTATCAATTGTTTTATATTATCATTTGATCACTTTTAAAGTTTATCTCTAATTAACACTATTCATTTATGCCCATACCACAATTTGGGTAACAAATTCTTATGATGATGCAATGAAGTATTATTTTATTTAAATGTTTGCACATTGTCATGACTTTCTTTAACTATGTCTTAACCTAACCATGGTTAATGGACTAATGAATTTTGAAAAGTTTAAGCTAGCTTAGTGAACGAATAAAATCAATCGTTTTGACCTAATTTAGTTAAGGAACTTATTTTTAAGTTTCCACCCTAAAGGGTTAACAAGTAGATGCTTTATATCCTAGCCTAACTTTAGGAATACGGATATTAAACATTTAGTCTTTTTAGGCAAATAGGTCGCATTTGTGCGGACCAATTAGATGTATATAATAAGTATACATATGGAATAATGAACAAGAGAAGAAATGTACCAACCAAAATAGATAATAAAGAAAGTCCAACAATTTTACATTTGAAAAAGTTTGTCATCTAGATCTAAATAAAGAAACATTCGAAAGGTAAAAAATTTAAGTAGAAGAATGTTTAGCTGCATTTGCATTGGTTTTAGATGTATTAGGTAGAGGAGCTTTTATAAGAGCAGGAACTTCTATTAGCTTAGGATTTCCATGACTTTGTTCCTGGCCTTTGTCCTCCTCCCTTGACTCCTCATCTTCATCTTTGTCTTTATCCTCCTCATCATCACATCCATATTAGCGAAGTCAAGATAAAAAAGGTCGTAGTTAAGATGTACCTTAAGCACTTCCTCTTTAGCTAGTTGGATACCCTAAAGAAGTTTCTCACAAAGAAGCTTCTTGTAGCACTTGCTCAACGTCACAATGTTAAGAGTTTCCTCCACAGAAATATTGGACTTAGAAGCCTACACTAGCTTGGTGATTCAAGCTTATTAGCAATCTAAAGTTCCTTACTCCTTAACTTCCCCCTTTAAGGTAAACTCTTTCTCGCTAAGTGAGGTGCAAGAGTCACTTAAGGATCGACATTTCTCTTTTTGCTCTTGTAGTTCATACTTGAGGTCCTTAACCTCCCTATCAAGCTCTTCATTTCACTCTTTCATTAAAAGAAGCTCTTTTGCAACTTCCTAATGTACATTTTGCTCAAAGGTCAAAAGAATATGAAGCTTCTTAACTTCCATCTCAGCCTTAATCTCGGCCTTAAGAATTTAAAGATTCTTAACTTTTATCTCAACCTTAACCCTAGCCTTCTTGGAGGCCACAGCTTAAGCCTTGGACTCGTTTGAAACCTCTTGAACTTTCTACAAAAGGTAAATAAGTGTAAGAAAAATTAAGCCAAACAACTTATGGTAAGAGGAATGGCTATAACTTTCTATATTTCTACCTTAGCATTACCAAGTGCAACTACGATATGCCCATTCATCTATATTAATGCAAAGATGAATCAATAAATGTACGAGTCAAAGAAAACTCGGTAAGCATAGCTAATTCAACAGAAGATAAAATACTTACATCATAAAGTTTGGCAATAATACTTTCCTTAACATTGCCCTTGACTCTTTCCACATCCATCCGCTAATCATAAGGAAAAATGACTCCCTTCATCAAAGCTAAGGATTTCATCCCATCTCTTAGTATGAACTCATTATTAGTTATTATTCTATCTTATAAGGGGACAAAGTCATTTACCTCTTCATGCCAATAGATGAAACTGGCAGAAGGGATTCCAAGAGCTCTTGCCTCTAGAGTAGGGGTTAATGTTAATGGAGGAGCTATATTGTCCTCCGCATCAGGAGCTATGCTTGATGAAACATAGTCTTTGAATTTCTTAAGAATAGGAGGTTCCTTGGCACCTTTTCCTTCTCTCCTCTTTTGACTTTTGGGAGAGGTCCTAGTCGACAGAATATAAACTTCTATTGGAGAGTTTAGCCTAGGAGCTATGGATTGGGGAGCTTAGTGGTCTCCTTAATATTCTTCTTTGTGGGGCCATCTTAGGCTTGATCAATGCCCTTTGCTTCTCAATCTCCTTAGAGGGAACTTCTTACCCTCTAAGAGCCTTTATAACTTACATGTCAAGCTCCTTCTTTATAACCTTAGCTTGGACCAAAAGTTTATTAGGTTCAAATTCTTTAATCCCCATATCTACAATATATAGAAAGTTAGTGACTAGACATATAAAGAGAGAGAGATAAACTTACAATTCCATCTCGAGTAAAGCTCAAAGAATAAGATCTCCCCATGAAACTTGATTAGCATCGGTTTAACTAGCTTGGCTTGGCAAGGTAAGGAGACTAATCAGTACCTTCTTCTTCACCATCTAAGAAGATCGAGTCATCCCTTTCATATCTATGAATAATTTCCTTAGCATTCCAATAGAACCACTTATGCTACATCTCTTTAATCTTTTGAACATCTAACTCATCATTGGGTAAAAGTCTGATATCACCTACACAAATGGGTACATTCCATTTATTTTAGAAATTAAAAACTTGTTTCCCACCTAATGGAACTGTACTTTCCCTTCCAATTGTGAATCTTAGACTTTAACCTATAAAAAAAACAAAAAAGACTTCCTCTTATATCTAGTGGCAGCGTAATACCACTCCTCATTCTAACACTTAATCATAAAGAAGTACTTAAATAATTAGATAATAGCCCTTACCTCTTCTTCTTCATAGATCATTTCAAAGGTTACTAAAATCCTATATGTGTTTAGTGAGAACATGCTTAACCAAACATGGAAATAGTTAAAGAAGAACTTAACAAAATCAAAAAAGGGGTGATGCAAATTGAAATCAAAGTACTTTAAATAGATAGGAAATTCCTGCTCAATTAGAGAGTTAATCTTTCATCCTTTCTTGGCTTGCTAAGTTTCCAATCACTAAGAAACCTCTTAAAATGATCCTCATATTTTGCTATATCATCCTTTTTGGCACAGCTCCAAATTCCATCAGGAGCCTCAATGTTGTACTCGGTATTATTGGAAATATAAACTAAGAGTTTTATCCTTATTATCATCGAGATACTCATCTTGTAGAAGTGCTCCAATCCTAACTAGTTTCTTATATCTATTTATTGTACTACTACAACTTGATGCTAAATTACATCGTTACAACTAATTGAAAATGACTTAATTGTCTTGTAGGAGCAAATAGCCTCGGAAGAAAGATCGAAAGATTGTATGTAAATACCCCATTTTTACTCCCTCCCCCCCCACCCTTTATTTTTTACAATTTGTAAGATAGGGTAAAGAGTCTTAATTTAGGAAAGCCGAAAAAAATAAGAAAATTAGAAAAATAAAAAAAAAAGTAGAAAATTTAGGGAAAAAATAAGAAATACAAAAATAGAAAAATTTAGAAAAGTCACAAGAAATAGAAAAAATAGAGGATTTAGGAAATATATAAAATAAAGAAATTTCTTAGAATGAAATTTTTAATAAAAATAAGGAGAATGCCGTTGGACTTGATAGTCTAGGCTAACCTAATCCATATGTGCAATTTGATTGTACATATAAATGAGACATAAGCTAATATCCTAATAGATAAGCACTTAGACATTTGGTATTAGGTTCGCTTGAGGTCTTGGGTTTGAATCTTAACAAAGGCATGGAAAACCTTTAGTTTTTTTCTCTCACAAGACATACTGCCGCATTACTCATAGCACATGATGCTACGTATCAGGACATCATCGGGCCACTTGTCCACTGTGGGATACGTAGCACTTCCACAAGTACAAATGCCACAAGACACGTGTTGCCATGTAGCATGACATGTGTCAACATGTCACCACCCACGTGTCTTTCAAGATACGTGACAACTTCTCGTTAGTTGATATGGCAGAAGTGGTGCTACGTTAGCGCCTCTTTCTTTCGCTTTCCTCCATCTTCCTTCTTTTTCTCTAGGATTCTTGCATTTTCTTTATTAGATAGTCTACTTTCGGGTTTGATTTAGGGCCGTTTCTTTTGCATTTTAACCAAATTAATGAGGTCTTTACTTAATCAACGTACAGTACTTTGAATAATGCCTAAGAACACAGCTAAATTCACGCGATTAGGCATTCGAATCATTGATGAAAAATGGAAAAGAAAAAGAAAAAAATTAAGATAGGCATTGAATCCATTTTTTTTTCCCGAATTAAAAATATAACACACACACAGTATTGCTTATGAACTTCTTACCATGCACATGACACAGCATTCTTACTAAACTCTCATCATTTGGACCATGATCATCTCTCAAAAGTAGCTACCAAACAAATCTCCCTTTTAGTGAAACCCAACTTCATTGTCATCGTCGCATGTTCACTAACACACATCCACGCACCCAATAGTAGCGCACATTCATACCTACTATTGCCATCCTCCACACACACAAACTGCAGCAGTAATGATGTTAACCACCGACCCATGGAACCATACACATACATACAATAATCTAGATCTCTCTCTCTCTCAGCTACTCACTATCTATCTCAAATTTGCACAATACATACCTTTTCTCTCTTACCCACAATCCTCTCATGCACATCCTAGACACTACCCACACTCACTCACTATCTACTCACAACCCCTAATTGCTATTGACTGAACCCAATGATAGCGCTCCGAACCCAATGCCTCCCTTCATCTTCAACTTCACTGTCTTGCTCATCAATCACAAAAACACCCAGTCACCACTCTTAACCAAACTGTTATTCCACACCGACCACCAATCAACCCGACCTTATCCCCAAAATAGCATATACCCCCCAAACAACAACAAACACTCACCTTAGTCAATCCTAACCTTCTTCCACCGTACCATTTGTCTACCCATCGTTACGTACAGCCACATCAAATCTACATATGCTCTACCATCGGCCATCACAAGAACCGCCATTTTAGGTGATTTTGGCATCAAATCAACCATGTTGTTATTCTCCTTACACTAAAAACACCCCACCTGCATCATCCTTATATCCCTAATAGCCACTGGTTGTGCGACCCAAGTTCGTTGCCACTGTCTCCTTGTTAACCACCACAAAAATACTTCCATTTGTCGTAGCACTCCTTCAAACCCCCTTAAGCACAATTTGATTCACATAAAAACGTCATCCCTCACTCAATTTGGTGCTCGAGTCTACCCTAGGTACATCCTTAAGTAGCTGCTATGTATGACCTAGTGACTTAACCCAGTCTAAATTGATTCAACCCGAACTAACCCGACCTAGCCAACTCAAACCTACTGGAGTTGAAGCCCTACTCCAATCTATGCATTCCTCTTTAGTTTGAAGTTCTCCTTTTGATTTGTATTTCATCATTTTTTTTTATTATTTTTTTTTCTCATGTATGTGTAAATGTAATTAAAAAAAAGAGAGATATAAAGAAGAAAATGGAAAGGAAAAACTAAAAAAGAAAAAGAAAAAAGAAGACAAAGAAGAAGAAAAAAAAAGGGAAGAACGAGTTTAATTTTATCTTTTTTTTTTAGGGATAAATTAATCATAAGAAAATAAATAAAAAAAAAATATAAATAAATAAGTAAAATAAATTATTAAATAAATGGATTTTTGTCACTTATAAAATCATTTTTCAAAAATAAAATAAATCCACTTTTTCAAAATTAGGACTTTTTAAAACTTTCCAAAAATAAAATTCTCAATTTAGGATTAGGAAATTTCCTTCAATAAATCAAACAAGGTTAAAAACTAAAACCTAACATATTTTCAAAATTAAAACAAATCTAACACACTAAAATTTTATAAAAAAAAAACGAATTATGGAAGTCTAATCATGAATAGTAGGCATGCAGGTACTCATATACAAATACGAGGTAACTCAAAATATGGAAAGTTTTCTTTTTTCTTTCCCATATTTGTAAATAATAATTCAATGATTATTTTTTTTAGATATTATTTACATATGATTAAATGTTTTGCTCTTAAATGGTAATTTTGAAAAGTGAAAATAAAATTAGAAAATTAAAAGTGATACCTATTTACAGTTTAATAAGATAGCCCTCGAATCCAAATTTCTCGTTTTAAAACCATTTTAAAAGTTGGTTTTATCGAAAAACCGATAACATTAGTTATAACTTAACTATTTTTCCTAACTCTAGTCAAGTGGCGACTTTAAACAACTTTTAAAAGAAAAAACCAATTTTCCTTAACTTTTAATCAATGACCCATATTAAATGGATTAGGGTTTAATAATGGCCAGGCTAGGGAAAATTTTTAAAAACTAGAAAAAATCAGGCTCGATAACTTAACAACTCCATTGGGGATCAATCGAGAAGGTTAGCCACTTAAATACTTTCCGAAATTAAAATTGCCTTTCATAATACCTATGTTATTTATTTATTTGTTATTAACTTCATGTATATACTTTACTTTGATCACCATAGTTATTTTACACACAACATACATCGGGACATGGGGGGTTCATTTATTGCATCGAAGATGCAAAGTAAATACAGTTAAACCTAAGCTATCTTAGGATGTTAGGAGAGGGGCCATTGTGTAAGCTCCAAGTATAGTTTTGTAACCATCACTTAGGGTTAATTAGGCTACCCTACTTAAGCTTAATGTGACCAATGAAAGTGTTTTTTAAAAACAGATGAAGTCACAAAAATCTTAAGGATCTTTTAGAACCCACCTTAATTGTATGTATTCCCCTTTAAGCTTAAATTAATACATTACTCTTAAGAATTGTAACCTTAATAATTTTTGAAAGTTTTAATGCAATCAAGTTTTTAAAAATAACAGTAGGGTTATAACTTAAGAAGTAATGTATTAACCTAAACAATCCTAACATCTATATATTTCTATGTACTTTTGTTTTATTAATAACTGATTTTTGTCTGTAAAATATGTAGACCTAGAATGGTAGATAACTAAGCAAATAATCAGGGGAATGATAGACTACAAAACATCTCTAGGATTCGCAAGTAGCTAATGAAGGATGAGATTGCCCACTTGAAGAAAAAGCTCAAGTGTTCTAAAGCTCACAATCAAGCCTTAAGAGCCCTTTTGGCACAAGTCATTAGGGAAACCTATGAGATGATAGAGGACCTTAAGGCTCGTCTACAAGACTTAATTTAATTTATGGTTTTTTTAAGTTCATATTTAGAGAGCTTAGAGTAATTGTCAAGTTCTAAAATAAATGTTAGGTTATCTACCTTTGTTTTCTATATTTTAATCTTTCACAATAATGAAAATTCTCTTTAGTTCATTGTTCTTCATTCTTTAGCATTCACTTCTTTACAAATAGTCTTTCAATAGGCATTTAACTAACCACTGTTTCCTTCCATTCTAAGAAATGTAAAATCTCACAAACTTGTAAATAGAACCCTAAAAATCACCATCATTATTTGAAAATTATTTTCTCGATTTTTGTAAAATAAAACTTTATCTTTCTCTTTCTTAAAGAAAAAGAAGAAGAGGAAAGAAAAAAGAAACACAAATTGAATAAAAAATGAAAATGAAAAGAAAAGTCGTTGACAGCTATAAATCCTTATGGGTTTAAGGAGCTAATCTAAGCTTAGGTCTTTAGCTTACTCAAGCAACTAGCCTAAACACTTGGTTTCCAACTCACACAAAGCCCTTTAACCTATTAAGGAAGACAACATGAGCCCCTTGGCTCGTTCAACCTAAACACTAGCCTCTTGGCCCATTCAATCTAAACACCAACCTTGGACCTATTCAGGCAACGTACCCAAACATAAGCCACTTAGCCAATTAAGGCAATCAATCCGAGCATAAACCATAGCCCATTAGGTAATTGACCCAAACACAATCCTCAGCCCATTAAGGTAACCAAGCTAAGCCAAAACCCCTTATCTATTTTGAAAGCTAAACCTAATTATGGACTAATCCAAAATACAAAGTCAAATACTAGGGCATGTTTTGAGAAACAAGGGGGCAAAGCCAATCTCTACCATAGGCCGAATGAAAAATAGACCCCTCCTTAAGGAATTGGTAACTCACTTTTAAAGAAAAAGGTTTTGAATGAAAAGAAGCAAACTAAATCCTATACACTAATCCTTAAAACACTTTGAGAGTTGAGCAACCTAATGGTAAGAATACTTTGGACTCATTTCTTAAAAGAGGTTCACTTTGAATGTGATGCGTAGATTATCATGAAGTTACACATTCATTTTCAAATCCTAAACACAATTATCTTTTGTTAAGCCAATTGGACCTATTTGGAGAATTTTCAAATTTAAACCTTATCAAGAACCACCCTACAATGTGGCAATGTAGAGGTTAGGGTCATTGATTAAGAGGTAAGGATAAAATTGGTTTATGCTTACTTAAGTAAAAAACAACTTTTGTTTATGATAAATTACTTTTCTTTGAAATGAATAAGAGCTGATTCATTTTCAAACACCTCAAGCTTATACATACCTCACATAAGCCTATACACTAGAAATCCATGGATTTAGGGCCTTGAAATCACTTAAAAGGAAAAAAACTTAACAATGGAGACAATTACTCTTAGGGCTAAAAGAAAAGAGAGAACAATGAGAAATAATGGGGGGAAAGTGATGAAAATAATAATAATAATAATAATAATAATAAAGAGAGAAGAAAAGAGGTCGAAGAATTGAACCTAAGTGTAAGACAAAAGCCCCAAGAGATATGTCACATCCCAACAGGGGCAATAAAACTGAATAAAAAATCTAGGAATCTAAGCCTAAATAGCCCTAAGAATCACAAAGCCCTTATGCCTAATTTAAATCTCATGCCTAGCTAAAAAGCATAAACCCTGCATATCCATCTTAAATCACAAAACACAAAGTCTGTTCACACATCTGAAATCACAAACAAAAAAGACTTTCTTACCTATACTGAATCACGCAAGGTTTTCTCACCCACAATACCACCCTTACTTAATAAAGTGCTTCTGATCTTAAAAGATAATTTATCCTTAATAAAATTTGTTTTTAAAATTTAGGCAAGCATACTTCTAATTTTTTCTAAAGGTTCTTGGCTTGTACACATGGGTTAAATAAAAGTATTTCTTTCAAAATAGACCTTCTTATTAGCCCTTTTTGAAACCATTTGACCAGTGACCTAAATTCATAATATTGAACCAAGAAAAACCTAATGGATTGATCAAGGCGTGTCACTTACCAAATGAACTATAATTTTGAGAGTGTAGTCAAGAACAAAATCCAGATTGAGAATTAGTAAGGAAGTCCTCTTCAACTAAATTAGTCATGAGTTACTTTTTTCCTTAAGAAAGGAATATTTAAAATCACAAAGCCCTATGAGGGAACCTAACATTAAGGTCATAGGTAATGAGATGCCCTACATGGTTACCAAAGAAAAGGGTGGTTATAACACTTGTTTCTTAAATAAGAATTTATACCCGTTGGCAATCTTAAAGAAAAAAAGATCAAAAATAAAAAAGAGAGAAAAAAGACAAAAGAAAGCAAGAGAAAATAAAGGCTCATCATAAGTTTTTTGGTCTATTTTCAAATCCATGTCAGCTCAAGTAGTCAAGCTTCCAATTTACATCATCCATTTCCTTTTTAATAAGCTCATAATTTTTAAATTGACCATAATAGTCTAGATCATTCTTCCCTAATGTAGTTTTCAATGTCCATTAACTCTTTTTCAAATCAAGAGGCCTGTCCTTAGTACCTTTTTTCATAAATGGTTTTTCAATATTTTCCTTATAAATACTTGTCCAAGTTAAGAAGTTTTTCAAACTGGTTGCTTTCCTTACTTTGCTTTTTCAATCCTTCATCAACTTTTCTTAAGGTTCAAGCCAACTCTTAGAGCATTATCCCTTTTTATTCATTTTTAAGGTTCCAACCAAATCTTAGAACGCTGTCCCTTCTTCTATTCTTTTTAGAGTTTTAGCCAGTTATTAGAGTGTTGACCCCTCTTTTATTGTTTTTAGGGTTCTAGCCAGCCTTTAAAGCATATTCTCATTTTTCTAGGATTCTAGCTAGCCTTTAAGGCACCATCCCACCTTTCATTTCTAAGGTTTTAAGCCAGCTTTCAAAGTGTTACCCTTGCTTTCATCAATTCCTCTTAGGGTTTAAGTCAACTCTTAGAACCGTTGTCCCCTCTTTTAATTCGTTTTTAGGGATTCAACCAACCTTTAAGGCATTGTCCTGTCTTTTATTTTTTAAGGACCTAGTTAGCTTTTAAGGCATTGTCCCGTCTTTTTGAGATGCTAGCTAGCTTTTGAAGTGCTACCCACATAGGTTTAAGTCAGCTCTTAGAGTATTATTCCTTCTTTCTTTTAATCTTTTCTATGGTGCTAGTTAGCTCTTAGAGTGCTAACCCCTCTTTTATTCCTTTTAGGGTTCTAGCTCGCCTTTAGGGGGATGTCCAATTTTTCTAGGGTATTAGCCAACTCTTAAAGCGCTGACCCTTCTTCTATTCTTTTTACGATTTTAGCTCACCTTTTTGATATTTTCCCATATTTCTAGGGCTTTAGCTAACTTTCAAAACGTTACCCCTTCGTTCATTAATTGCTTTTAGCAAGCACATCTCTTCGCCATTTCTGTAAGTAAGCCCATGGGGTACTTCTCTTCACTAATCTCGTAACGAGCCCTTAGGGTACTTCGCTTCATTAATTTCTCTTAAGTAAACCCATAGGATTCTTCCTTTCATCATTGATTCCTTTTAGCAAGCCTATATGGCACTTCTTTTAGGTCAATTTAGGGCTTTAGCTAGCTCAAAGATCGCTTTGCCCATTCGCCTAAATTAGTTAGCTCAATGGGGCACTACTAGGTTTCAATTTAAGGTCTTAGTCAGCTTAAAGAGCGCTTTGTCCATTCTCCTAGGTTAGTTAGCTCAATGGGGCACTACTAGGTTTCAATATCTCTTTAGAGTCTTAGTCAGCTTAAGGAGCACTTCACCCGCTCACCTAGGATAATCAGCTTAGAGGAGCACTTCTAGGCTTTTCTCGAATTGATTCTAAGTAAGGGTTGCTAGTCCCCTAGAGACGCTCCATCTTAGGTTAGTAAGCTCAGAAGAGTACGCCTAGGTTATCCCAAATCAATTTCAATTTAGGGTTGCTAACCCCTTAGAGATACTCCTACCTAGGTTAGTTAGCTTTGTAGGGGCACTACTAGGTTTCTCTTTAAGGTCTTAGCCAACTCAAACAGTACTTTGCCCTTTAGGATAGTCAGCTTAGAGGAATACTTCCAAGTTTATCTCAAATCGATTCCAAATGTTAAGGTTGCTAGTCCCTTAGTGATGCTCCCATTTTGGTTAATTAACTCAATGGGGCATTACTAGGTTTCAATTTAGGGTCTTGGCCAACTCAAGGAGTGTTTTACTTGATCACCTAGGATAATCAGCTCAAAGGAGTACTTTCAAGTTTATCTCAAATTGATTAAAAAAATTAGGGTTGTTAGTCTCCCAGAAATGCTCCCGCCTAGGTTAGTGAGCTTAGAGGAGCACGACCAAATCAATTCTAGTTTAGGGCAACTAGTCCCTTAGTGATACTCCTGCTTTAGTTAGTTAGCTCAAAAGGGGACAACCAAGTCCTCGATATTTCTTTAAGGTTTTAGCCAACTCAAAGAGTGCTTTGTTCATTTTATCTTGGTTAGTTAGCTCATAAGGACACAACTAAGTCCTCAATATTTCTCTAGGGACTTAGCCAGCTTAAGGAACACTTTACCCGTTTCAACTTAGTTAGTTAGCTTATAGGAGCATAACCAAGTCTTTAATATCTCTTTAGGATTTTAGCCAGCTCAAAGAGTGTTTTTCTCGTTTCATCTTTGTTAGTTAGCTCATAAGGGCATGATCAAATCCTCAATATCTTTTTAGGGTCTTAGCCAGCTCAAGAAGCACTTCGCCTATTTCATCCTAGTTAATCAACTCATAGGGGCATGACTAAGTCCTTAATATCTCTTTAGGGTCTTAGCCAACTCAAGAAGCACTTCGCCCATTTCATCTTAGGGGCACAACTAAGTTCTTAATATCTCTTTAAAGTCTTAGCCAGCTCAAGAAGCACTTTACCGATTTCATCTTGGTCAGTCGACTCATAGGGGCATGAATAAGTCCTTAACATTTTTTTTAGGATCTTAGCTAGCTCAAGGAGCGTTTCGATTGTTTCATCTTGGTTAGTCAACTCACAGGGGCACAAACAAGTTTTCAACATCTCTTTTGGGTCTTAGCCAACTCAAGGAGCTCTTTGCCCATTTTACCTTAGTTAATCTACTCATAAGGGAACGATTAAGTCTTTAATATCTCTTTAGGGTCTTAGCCAGCTCAAGAAGTACTTCTCTCGTCTCATCTTAGGTAGTCAACTCATAGGGGCATGACTAAGTCCTCAACATCTTTTTAGGGTTTTAGTTAACTTAAGGAGCATTTCGTCCGTTTCATCTTAATTAGTTAACTTATAAGGGCACAACTAAGTTTTCAACACCTTTTTAGGGTCTTAGCTAGCTTAAGTTACACTTCACCCGTTTCAATCTCCTTAAGGCCTTAGTTAGTTTAATGAGTGCTTCACCTCTTTGCCTAGGTTAGTCAACTCATAGGAGCACGATTAGGCTTTAATTCTTTTCTTTTTTTCAACTACTTAGCTAGCTCTTAGAGCACCTCCTTTCTCTTTAACCTTTTCATCAAATTCCTAGTGGACTAAACCTAAGATAGCTAGCAAGTAACACTTTTTAGGACAAATCTTACCTTTGAGACAAAAATAGTCTCTTTTATTTTTGTAGCTAAGTTTTGCTCAAACTGCAATATATAGAAGGATAATTATAAACACCCCAATTTGGTCCCCCTTTTATTTTCAAAATTTGTAAGATAGGGTAAAAAGTCCTAATTTAGGAAAAGCTAAAAAAATAAGAAATTTAGAAAAATACAAAAAAAAAATAGAAAATTTAGGAAAAGCCCAAAAAAATAAGAAATCTAGAAAAATAAAAAAAAATAGGAAAAAAAATAAGAAATACAAAAGATAAAAAATTTAGAAAAGTCACAAGAAATAGAAAAAATAGAGAATTTAGGAAATATAAAAAATAATAAAATTTCTTAAAATAGAATTTTTAATAAAATAAGAAGAGGACCGTTAGGCCTAAACTTAGATTTGAATCTAGTTTAGGCTGACCAGATAAGGTACAAACTAACGGCCTAACGAATAAGCACTTAGACATTTAACATTGGGTTAGCTTGACGTCTTGGGTTCAAATCTTAACAAAGGCATGGAAAGCCTTTTGTTTTTTGTTTTTTTTCTCTTATAAGACATACTGCCACATCACCTATAGCATATGATGCCACGTGTCAGGATGTCATTGCTCCACGTATCTATTGTAGGATACATAGCCTTGCCATATGCATAAGCACCACATGACATGTGTCAGCCACGTAGCATGATACATGTCAACATGTATATGTGGTAGCTTTTCGTTGGTTGACACGGCTGACATAGTGCCACATCAGTGCTTCTTTCTTCCACTTTCCTGCATCTTCCTTCTTTTTCTCCAAGATTCTCACATTTTCCTTATTGGACAGTTTACTTTCGGGTTTGATTTAAGGCCTTTTCTTTTACATTTTAACCAAATTAATGAGGTCTTTACTTAGTCAAACTAGAATACTTTGAATAATGTCTAAGAACACAGCTAAATTCATATGATTAGGCATTTAAATCATAGATGAAAAATGGAAAAAAAAAAGAAAAAATTTAAGATAGGCATTGAATCCATTATTTTTTTTTTCTAAATTAAAAATACAACATACACATAGTATTACTCATGAACTCCTCACTGTGCACATGACATAGCACTTTCACAAGACCCTCATCATCTGGACCATCATCATCTCTCAAAAGTAGCTATCAAACAAATCACCCTTTTGGCGAAACCTAACTTCACAATCACCATCATATGCTTACTAACACCATCTACATACCTAATAGTAGTACACATTCACACTTACTGCTACCATTTTCCACGTATACAAACAGTAACAATAGTAACTTTAACCACCAACCTAGAAAACTACACACACATACATAGCAATTTGGATCTCTCTCTCTCGTTCATTCACTATCTACCCCAAATCTACACAATATATATACGGCAGCCCTTTCTCTCTTGCCTACGATCCTCTCTTGCACATCCTAAACACTACCTACACTTACTCACTATCTACTCATAACCCTTAACCATTGTTAATTGAGCCCAATGATAGCCTTATGAACCCAACGCCTCCCTTCATCTTTAACCTCACTCTTTTGCTCATCATTCACAAAAACACCCAGTCACCACTCTCAACCGAACTATTCTTCCTCACCAACTACCAATCAACTTGACCGCATCCCCAAAGCAACACACACCCCCCAAACAACAGTAAACACTCGGCCCAGTCAATCTTAGCCTTCTTCCACCGTGCCATTTGTCCACCCATCATTACACATGGCTATATCAGATTTACACATGCACCACCATCAGTCATCACAAGAACCACCATTTTAGGTGGTTTTGGCATCAAATTGACCACATTGTTATTTTCCCTACACTCAAAACACCCCAATTGTATCATCCTTATATCCCCAACAGTCGCTAGTTATGCCACCCAAGTTCTCCACCACCTTCTACTTGTCAACCACCACAAAACCACTTCCATTCGTTGTGGCACTCCTCCAAACCCCCTTAAGCCTAATCTGATTCACATAAAAATATCATCCCCTACTTAATTTGGTGCTCGAATCTACCCTAGGCGTGTCCTTGAGTAGCTACTGCACACAACCCAGTGACCCAACCCGGCCAACCTAAATCAACCAACTTGGAGCCCCAGTTTGACCCATGCATTCCTCTTTGGTTTGAAGTTCTCCTTTTGATTTGTATTTTGGCATTTATTATTATTTTTTTTCCTCATGTATTTGTAAATGTAATTAAAAAAAAGAGAGATATAAAGAAGAAAATGGGAAAAAAAAGGGGAAAAGAAAAACAAAAGAAAAAGCAAAAGAAGAAGAAGAAAAAAAAGGGAAGAATGAGTTTAATTTAATTTAATTTTTTTTTGTTTTAAGGATAAATTAATCATAAGAAAATAAAAAAAAAGAGAAAAAAATAATAACAAATAAAAAGACAATAGAAATAGAAAAACTAATAAATTATTAAATAAATGGATTTTTGTCACTTAGAAAATCATTTTTCAAAAATAAAATAAATCCACTTTTTCAAAATCAAGGCCTTTTAGAACTTTTCAAAAATAAAATTCTCGATTTAGGACCCTTTTAAGAAATTTTCTTAAATAAATTAAACCAGGTTAAATACACAAACCCAATATATTTTCAAAATTAAAACAAATCTAACATACTAAAATTTTATAAAAAGAATGAACTAAGGAAGTCTAATTTTGAATAATAGGTACATAAACATTTATACGCAAATATGAGGTAACTTAAAATATAGAAAGTTTTTTTTTCAATATTCGTAAATAATAATTCAATGATCTTTTTTTTAAAAAGATATTATTTACATATGATTAGACATTTTGTTCTTAAAGGGTAATTTTGAAAAGTGAAATTAAAATAAAAAAGTTAAAAGTAGTACTTATTTAGGGTATAATAGAATAGGCTTCAAATTCAGATCTTTAGTTTTAAAACTATTTTAAAAATTAATTTTATTAAAAAACTGGTAGTTAAGTTATAACCAATTCATCCAATTGGTTATAATTTAACTCTTTTTCCCGACTTTGTTTAAGTGGTGACTCTAAACAACTTTTAAAAGGAAAACTAATTTTCTTTAACTCTGAGTTGAGAACTAATATTAAATAAGTTAGGGCTTAATATTAGTTGGATTAAGGAAAATTTTAAAATACTAGAAAAAACCAGGCTCGACATTGTATAATCCTAGTATGAGCCATACCTATACTATTGTGATAAAAGCGTTAAGAAATTTGAAACTTCAAAAGAGGTTAGGAAGCTTAGTGCCCATGAGTTTTTGAAAAGTTTGAGAAAGAAGAAGAACCTTGGAAATCTTATGGAGGATGGAGAAGAAGAAAATGATTTCAAGAGTGGTTTTAGAAGGGTTGAAAATGGTGGTCGGAATTGAAGTTCAATTTTATTTCAAATGACTTTAATGATGAATTCATGTAACAAGGACTAATCCAATGGATGATGTCTCATTGATAGTTACTAAATGTATAGAGTAAGGATTATGAAAGTGACAGTTGTCACGCATGTATTTAGAAAGTGGAAAAGTGAAATGTCACAACACTTGAGGTCAAAGCTTGGGCTTCCCATGTGAGTATTTTAGTGTAAATGCATAGAAATAAAATTACTAAAGCACTTGAGATTTGCTATAGGAGTAGCATAAGTCAAGTTCGATTGCTTGGTTGCTCAGATCAATGCTGAAAAACTTATTTAAGCACTACCCCTATACTTGAGTTATCGACTATGGGAATCAGGGGCAAATATTGATAATGAATTTTTCATCCCCACAACTAGATGCTTAGCATAATGCTCACCTATTCTAAGTTAGGAGTTATGTTAAGTAAAATGAATATACTCCTAATTATAGCTTATGATGGACTTTGCTTACCTCATAACACTAAATTGGCATTTCTACTACTAACTATTTACTAGAGCTTTAACAGCTTGCAGTACTTTTGCCAACTAATGTCTTTTAAGGTTGAATCACTAAGACCCAGTTCATTAAGTTCAAACGTTCAAATACTAAGACAAGGGCAAAAATAGTTTGATAGTTCCCATGATGGTAACCAGTAAATTGCTCACTTCTTCCTAGATTTTTAAGTGACTAAATTTAGGAAAAATCATGTGTCGGTGGCAATTCAATAGTCTCTACACGTAGTTATCAAAGAAGACTTTATAAATATGGATGATCTATTATTGTGAGAACTTTCTAAGTACTTTGAGTACTCACTTACTTCCCTTTACTCACTATACGCTAAACACTTGTTTAACTTAAATATCGAATTGGCTACGTTGGACTAGCTCTGGTAGCCCCAAAGCCTTATGTTTCTCTTTTGCAAATCACAAACACCAATCTAAATTTCAATTACAACAATAATAATCCCAGTTATTTGAGCTGCAATCAACAGGCATGTGAACTTGGTTATGGGTTCAATAATCTAGTAAAGTAAGGTTTATTATGTGCATTTTCATTGCTGTAATACATCTCTAAGAGAAAACAGCCTCAATCAACGCGAATTTCTCCTATAGGAAGGATTCTTCCACTTGATGAGTCACTTGAAAACATAACTCTTCAAATGACATCGCCAATAAGGTAATTGTTTTAAGAGACAGCTACCATTTGAAAATTATGTGAAGAAGATGCACAATTAACGCATAAGGGAATAACTTCATAAATGAAAATATAATAAATCAGTCCCACGCTGTCTACAGCAAGCCAACATAAGAAAGATCTAGTAAGAAGAGTCCTAATTGAATAATAAGAATAAGAGTCTGGACAATAACATAATCCAAAATAATAAAGCTGAGCTTATTATGCCAAATAATCAGCAGGACGTAGTCATCCAATGGCTAACGACTATGTATACGAACAATGTAGTAGGTTTGACTTTCCTTAATTTATGCAAAGCTATCTTTTGATCAAAATTGTGTGTATATATATATATATATATATATATATTTACTTTTGATCAATGGAATCATGCATGTGAATTGTCTTATGATAAAACTGATGTGCAGAAAAGTTCTCTTTTTAGAACCTAACATGCTATTCAATCAATTTCAATCTGAGACAAATTATTGGTCACCTCCAGAATTACTCGTTAGGTTCTAATACACTAGTTTACTCTCAAAGTATGTTCACCGTTTCATTATTTTTGAAACATATGCATATATCCATAAACATCAGTTAAGTCTCCAAAACTATTTCACTTTTTAAAATCTAACATGCATTTCAATCCAATCCAATCTAGAGCAAATTGCAAATCACCTCCAGAATTATTTGTTTTGGTGCTAGTGACATTTGTTAAAATCTTAAAATATTTTCTCTCTTTTATGACTTTTGAAAAATACGCATATATTCATCAACATCACCTCCATATTTTAGCTTTATGAAATTTTTTAAAGAGAATATATAATATACGTATATATTACATGTATGTATGCTCAAGCTCACTGCTCGGAGATCGTAGATCGTCTACATACCATCTGAGGCCATGGCCTTCAAGTTAGTCTTTCGAATGCAACAATTTAAATTCACAGCCACAATGCATGTTAAATTTATGAACACTATTAAAATGACTATAAAAATCATTCAGTTCAGAAATTCATCAAGTTTTACTGTTTTGTATCGTTTTTAACATTCCCTCGAGATATAGATAACAAAGCCTTTATTATTCTTTCAAACCCTGCCATTCAAGTTCATAATCACAGTACTTCAAGATCTAGAACTAATATTGAAATGGCTCGATAAAGATTCTTAGGGATCGGAAAACTCATCAAGGTCTACAATGACTATAACATTCCTCAGTGATTATAATAGCATTTATTTAGTCACATCATCTAGTATACCCCTCTCTCTATTCTTTTTTTTTTTTTTTCCTCCTCACCAACTTTATACATTATAACTATTGAAGGAGGAGGGAATTAAACCTATTAATACCACCGGATATAAGGGTTTGACCTATCATCTCTATTGCAACCATCCTAATACCACTTTGTTTAACTATTTCAAAATTTACGAACCAGTAGGCGGTGAGCTTGATAGCAAAATGACTATATATACCCGGTAAACAAACACGTACATGCTAGTCACATGAACAAACATGTACCAAACAACAACATTTCTTAGCATACACTTTCAAGTTTCTAAAGTAATTTGAAAAGCCACTATATCAATAGACAACACACGAGGCCAAACACTTGAAGTCTACATGATTTTACATATTTTCTAACAAATATAACATAAATTTCATGTAAAAGAAGGGAAGAAAAAAAAAAAAAAAGGAAAAAGAAAACATGACACTGGAAAAACCAAATGCTATGCTACACGTGCTAAAACACGTACTTAAAAAATGCAATAATTTCCATAATTCAATTAATTATTCCTTGTGCACTGGGTATCATTAAATGGCCATACTTCTCTATTGATCTGCAAGAGGGGGAAAAAAAGCAAGAAAATCATAAGGCCGATAAAATTGTTGAGTTGAATCAATTTGAACAAAAACTACCTACCTTGATAATTGGAATATATATTTATGTTCGTTTGGATATGTAAATTTGAGTTCCAAGAATTTCTTTCCTAATATGATGTAGCTCAGCAATGACATCTCCCATGCTTTTCCTTTCCATTGGTAAAGTAGCAGAGCAGGAAATACCAATCTCAAATATTGCAATTGAATACTCTAAAATCGAGTTCCTTGCATCAGAGTATTCTTCTATTTCTGCATGTAATGTTGGATCCACTATTTGTGCGACTTTATTAGGTAAGGCAGTTTTGACATAACAGTTAATGTCTATGCTTCCATGAAAAATCTCATCGTTCGGTCTCTTCCCCGGGAACATTTCTAGCAGTAAAACACCATAACTGTATGCATCTCCTTGCCTTGATACATAATTCCCCATTCCATACTCTACAATTGAAAAGAAAAATGCCATGCTTTTAGAAAAGTTAAAAACGATATGATTTTTTCATTGTAAATTGAGGAAAGAAAAAAAGTGAAAGCATATATCTATTTCACTTTAACATAGCTATATCTAATATATGCTTAACCTTTTAAATAAAACGATTGTAGCACTAATCATAGCATGATATCAGAGAAGGAGGTCTTACGTTCAAACCTCTATACCATCAACTAACCTCAATCTAATTAACTCATCTACTCGTTGACCAATAAGTAGAGGGAAGTGCTATATAATTTGTTAAATATTATTTCCTGGAACAATATAACCGATGGTCCCTTTGAAACTCATTGAACTTATTTGACCTCCAATACGATTGCTTGAGCCATCCAAAAGGATCTTTGAGAGACCAAAATCACCAATATGGCCAATCATTTCATCATTTAGGAGAATATTACTCGGTGTAATATCACAATGGATGATGGAGAGTTCACATTGATGGTGGAGATAATCTCGTGCTGAAGCAACATCAATGGCGATATTCAACCTTTGAAGGAGTCCTAAGTACTTTTGCATCTGATATGTGCCTTCTCTTGTGGGGAATGGATGCAACCAATCATCTAGGCTTCCAATCGCCATAAATTCATACACCAAAGCCTTGAACTCATTTCCAGAAAAATCAATACTTGAAAAAGCTGTGAGTACTTTGACAAGGTTGCAGTGTCTAATTCTCTTTAATGCCTCACATTCGACTAAGAAACTTCTTCAAGCAAGATATCTTTGAAGGTTAAACACCTTTGCGGCTACAATTTGTTTATTCATTTCCAGAATAGCCTTATAAACTGAACCAAAACTACTGCTTCCAAGCTTATTAGTTGGAGAGAAACCATTGGTTGCTTGTAAAAGGCTGTGGTATGACAACCTTAAAAAGGGATCACTATAAGAGCTTTGTGACACTATATTTCTCATTTTTCCGAATCGATTAGTGAGCCATAAGAAGATCAAAGACATTCCAAGAAGGCCACACAACACACCAGGTATAACTTTGACAAGACTATGGGATGCTTTCTTATGTGAGATTTCCATGTTGCATCTCGGCATTGTTAATTCAGGAATTACTACCACATAGTTTTTTATTTCCAATGATTGTGAATTTGCTTGCATTTTTGAAAACTCCATCTTTTAGCAATGGGCCTTCAAGATTATTGTATGATAGATTTAAATTCTCTAAGAGCATCAAGTTAGCCAAAGATCTTGGAATTTGACCAGATAAATTATTTTGGGAAAGATCTATCACATTAATAACTTGCAAAAAACCCAAAGATGTTAGAATAATCCCTTCAAAAAAGTTTTCTTGTACATATAATTCTTGCAAATCAATACATTTCTCAAGGCCACTTGGAATCGTTTGAGACAAGATATTTTCAGAGACATCTAGTGAAGTAAGATGCTCTAAATTCTCCACTTGTTCAAGAAGAGGGCCGGTAAGACGATTCTGTGAAAAGTTGATGTAAAGCAATGACGAGATTTGGAAAATCTCCAGGGGTATGCTCCCAGATAGATCATTTGTATAAAGGTTCAATAGTTGCAAACTTCTACACCCACTTAAAGTGCAAGGTATTATGCCTTGAAGCTTGTTCTTTCCCAATGTTAGCTCCTCTAATTGCTTCAAATTTCCAAGAGAAGATGGAATGTTCCCAGAAAACTTGTTATCATATAAATATAGTTGTACTAGCTTTTCAAGGTTTCCGATACTGAAGGGAATTTCACCTAACAATTGTTTCTTCTCTATCCACAAAGACTGTAAGTTGATGAGGTTTCCTATCTCAGTAGGAATTGCTCCATATATTCTATTACCGCCCATGGCTAAGCGAACAACAGATGACAAGTTACCGATGCACCTAGGTAATACTCCTCTTAGATTGTTATATGACATCGACAATATCACTAATTGGGTGCTATTGGTTAGAGAGCATAAAAAATCTAAGTCGTTAACACCTCCACTTCCAAGATGATTGCTAGAGATTGCCAACATTATAATATGTGCAGCTTTTCCATATAAGGTAGTTTGCGAGTTAATTCATTTTGAGAGATTCCGAATTTAACCAAATTTTAGGCATTGGACAAAGAAATAAGAATATCTCCAGTTAGTCGATTATTCCAAATGAAGAATTCCACGAGATATGGAAGGGTATTGAATAGATCCGAAGGAAGACTTCCATGAATATGATTATCGCAAACATCAAACACTAACAAAGTGGAAAGATTATACATTGAGGAAGGAATAAAGTCTGACAATCTATTCAATCCTACAGAAAACCAAACGATTCTATTAAGTTGTCCAAGTGTATTAGGAAGGGCACCGGTTAAGTTGTTCTCGGTTAGAGATAACATCTTTATGTATGACAAGTTGCCAAGTGAAGAAGGGATTTGTCCAAATAAGTTGTTTCTGCACAGCGAAAGGTGAGTAAGTTTCATCAAGGAGCCAATATTAGGAGGAATTTCACCTTCAAGATTATTTACATGCAACTCCAATTTATTAAGGTTGTAGCAATTGGAAATATTGGAGGGGATGCTACCAATCAAGGAGTTGTTGTTCAACAGCAAAACCCTCAATCTTTGACGGCGACCTATTTCAGGAGGGATATTGCCAGTAAAGCTATTGTTGGTAAGGTATAATCCCCTCAGAAAAGTCAAATTCCCTATGTGTGGAGAGATAGTACCTGTAATGTACGAAGAACTCAAGTATAAGATTTGGACCCTTCTGTGTCGGCTCCCGCATGTAACTCCATTCCATTGGCTGAGAGGTGTTGATTTATTGCACGATTCCATAACATTGAGGGGGTCGCTTATTATTTTGCTAGTTTACTTTATTTATTAAATTAATATTATAATATATTGCTTATGTACTATTTAAATATACTTGTATTTCTACTTATACCATACTATTCATATAAGCATTTTTATATGTATAATATACTTATATACTATAATGGCATAACCTTAAATATGTTATATATACTTACGTATGGGTATATACATATACATGTAATTGTATTTTATACATATACATACATATATATATATATATATACTAAAATACTTAATATATATAATATTGTACATCAATACATATACAAATGTATCACGTCTAGGGTATATATATATATGTATCTATATAATCTATATAATAAAAATACAACATAAATACACTACAGTATGCACTTATACATACCGAATACATTATATTTTGTAATTATATATACATATTTCGATTACATATATATATATATATATATATACTATACATGTTATAAAAATTATATAACCCTAAATACATCTATAGTATACACATGCATACATATATACTATATAATAAAAATACTAGGTATATATATATATCTATGCATACATATGTACATATGTACATAAGTAAGGAAAATACATACTATATATATATATATATATATATATATTATTATATATGCATACATACATGTACATATACATAAATTTCTTCTACTAACATTTTGTAAAAGCCAATGTTACATGTATATACATGTAAATATATTTTAGTATATAGACATATATGAGCATACATATACAGGAAATATTAAAATTACAAATATAATTCTAAAATACATGTATGCAAAAGAATATATATAAAGATAATTATTACAAAATACATATAATGTACATAATAAATATCATATTTTTGGAATATTCTTGTATAAAAGTCCCTAAGCTTCTTGTTCTTCTTTGCTATCTTTGTAATTTCCAGAAAATTGAGAAAAAGAGAAGGGGATATGTACCATTAAAAGAGGAAAAGTAAATAAGGCTAGAAATGTTTCTTTGGTTGTTTTGTTTTCCTTTTTTTTTTTTCTTTCCAGACTTGGTAGGCTCTAGAACAAGCAACAATTGTTGGGTTTAAAGCAAAAGGAAAATAAGAAGAAAAAAATCCAATGCAAGATGTGGAATTAATGGTGATGTGATAAGGATCATCATTTCTTTTGTTCCTCTTCTCTTAATTAAATGCTTGGAAGTTAAAAAAAACAAAAAAAAACACACACACATGGGCTGCTATACAATCTGGAACTTAATGTGGCAATATAGGGAAATTAGGGAAAAGAATAAGGAAAAAGAAAAAGAAAAGGAAAAGGAAAAGGAAAAGGAGGAAAAAGGAAAATAAAAATAAAAATATTTAATTTTGCCAAATGCAAAAATTATATACTTAGTATTTATAAAATAATATGGAAATTTTATAAAAGTTTATTAATTTAATTATGACCCGTTATATTTATAATATTTACGAGTTATCTCAACGTATTCATTAAAATTTTTAGGCAATTACATGTATTAATTGATAATTATAATCAATTAAGGTTTTATTACTATTAAGTTATATTTATCCAATTTATAAACTTAAAGTTATAATTTTAACGTTTTCATCAAGTTCAAATTCAATTTCAGGTATTTGTGCATACATAGGATTTAAGGTTTTTTTGTACGTGATTTAGATTTCGATCAAATTTTTAAGATTTTTATTACCGATATTATATTCAATTTATAATTTAATAGAATTTTTATCTTATTCGATCTTATTGTCTCATGAAATTATCTACAGTACTAAAGTTCAATTTTACTTACAATTAGCTAAATTCACAAGGTTTACATTTATTACTGCATAATTAAATAGTTTGTTGATATTGGTTGATCATCTCACAATTCGACTTAATCATATTCGACTTAACTAAAATAAAAGGGATCATGCATAAGTATGAATATTACATATAATGTTCCGGCAGTCACCTTACGTGATTGGTAATGAAAGGCCTTAGAGGAATGAATTCCCACATGATTTAATTAGTATAGTACAGAAACATTGGTATAACAAGACCCTACCCTTAACTCATGGGTTTACATAGTGTCAAAGACGCTAACCGTGGGTAGCTAAGAGTCAAGTTTAGAGACCACCACTATAGAGCGTGAGAGTAGACTGTAAGGCCACCTCACCACTAGACGTAAGAATTTATGTACTGCTGGACTTTTGGAAATTGAAACTTGTTTTATGAGACATGGAATTTCTATATATGTATATATTAAAAACTCAAGTATTAGAACCTAATTGTAATTGATACCAATGTATCTCCAACTCTTTCTTTAAAGGAAATTAAATCCGATGTCATATGTAGCACCGGTTAACTGCATGTATATTGTTTCGTATACTACTTGTTCATGCATTCATATGTTTGGTAATGAATTGTTTGACAACCTAGTTGCTAGTATAATATGAGGGATATCTCGCTAAGCTCTTGTAGCTTACTCCCTGATAATTTTCTTTTACAAGTTGATAGATAAGCAGGCATGGGTTAAGAGTCGGGTATTGAGTACAAGTATTAAGATGTTTAGACTTTAGAGCTAAAGATAGATTGTATAACTTGTTTGAAACATTAAATGTAAACACTACCCTTGTATTTACATTTTATAACTTCGATAAGTATAAATTTTAGATCTTACTACCTAATCTTATTGTTTAGTAAGGAATATCGATTCTCTACAACTTTGAGAAACCATGGAATATTAGATATCCTTAGTTATTTATATAATACAATAAGTTTATAAATTAAAAATTTGAAACTCTAAATATTAACTAATTGGAGTCTTGCAATCTTCGACTTACAAGACGATGTTCGTATTACGAGCGTATATGTAATAAGAAAATTTTAGACAATTCTACTAAGCCTCCTTTAAAGTCAAGACAAAAAAAAAAGAATAAAAAACTTAAAAAATTTTACAGCCGAAAACTACTATTTATAAGTCATACACTTGAATATTTTGGATCTTTTTATTATGAAGATTCAATCTTAACAAATCCAATATTGATAAAATACGATGATACCCGATTTATTGAAGATTTAACCTAGTTTTTAGAAACTCCATACTTATTTGTACTTTTTATCTTAAGCTGATTTAGTCCATCTTAATTTAGCTTAAAATATACACTAACCCATTTAATAATTCCTAAGCCTATTTAACCCAATATAAATTAGATAAAAATCCATTTTATATTGGATTAAAATATTTTCTAATGAAGCTCAACTATTCAACAACTCGAAATCTATTAAATTAAATATACATCTCCATCTATTGTTTGATTTGACCCTAAACGATTGACTTGACTTGATTCTTTTATTATAACCATTTTCTATATTTTATTTTTCTTTATTTTTTTTATTTATTCTCATTTCATTTTTTATTTTATTTTCAAATTTGGCCTAATAAGAAAACAATCTTAAGAGTAGCAAAAATAAGATATTTACAACTATCTCTCTTTGTAGTAAGGTTTGATTAAAACTTCGCTACAAAGACAAAAAAAAAAAAAGTCCAAAATTTGCCGAATCTTAGCTTGAATTGATAGGGTGAGAATTACTAACTTAAATGGTCAACTAGGCTTTGTCTCATTTTGAAAAAAAAAAAATACCGACTTGAAAGCTCGATGCAAAGAATAAATTGCTCATCTTAAAAGGATAGGGCAAAGGAATAAGAGGCTTATCTTGAAAGGACGAGGTAAAGGAATATGAGAGCCTAACTTGAAAGAATAAGGAAAAGATTAGGGTATCTATCTTGAAGCAATAAGGATGTGTTGAGCTATGTAGGAGAGAATTGGTATGTCTTTTTCTACAACTCCTACCACTTAAGAATGTCAAACTTGCAAATTCCAATATTATCATCAAACTCAAAGTTGGTGTTAAGATGGCATTGAAGCTCTGTTTGCAGTCCTTCGGACCTATGTCATTTTCACTTCTAAGCTAACAGTTGTTCTAGCGAATCTATGTAGTGCAAACAAAAGTTACATAAAAGATCTTTATAATTCATCGTGCTTTGTAACATTTCATACGTAGAATTTTAGTGATGTTTAACATCCTTTTTAAATTTTTGGTACCTTTTTCCACTCTGTATGTAGTAATCCCTCTACATTTTATGCATAGTAGGTCTTTCAATAAGGATTTTAACTGCTAATATTATGGTCTCACTTTATATTTTAAAGCCCCCATTCCCCTTTTAACATAGAGATTCAAAATGCGACATGCACATTTGATGTGGAAAAATGTTCCACCTAATACGGGTTAGCACACTCTTAAAGTCCTTATGTTTGTGCTGACATTATCAAAACCAATTGAAAAATGTTTACATGGTAAGTGATTCTCCTTCAGAATAATAAATATAATTCTATATATTGCCTGTATTGTGTGCCATTCATTTAACAACCTAACGGCTAACAGTCTTTTATCTAGTTGCCACCTATCATATATCTAGTGATAGGTTACTCTCATATAAGAATTCCCTTGCTATTTATTAGTCCATATATTTGCACATATTGATACCTATGCACCTAAGGAATTGAATGTTGCCACTAGCTCCCACTTACTTTTGTGATATAATTACTAGCAGGCTTTGTGCATAGTTTTGGTATTAAAAGAACATGAGTTTGGATTCAATGCTTTATGTTCATACCATAGTTGAGACTTACACTCACCTGCGTTAAGGAAGAGGTGCACGATTGTAATGTGCTATGCAAGAGCTTATTTCTACTTCTAGACATTGTACTGAAATAATGCAAATGACTACAAATTGCCAGTAAGTGTAATTTGCTATTGAGATTTGTCAACACCGCACTTTATGGGATGTTTCCTTTTATGAGTGCCTTGTTAAGGTACTGTACCCATCCCCCTTTTTCTCTGGATAGCTTGAAGTGCTGTTTTTACATTGTGTATGAGAATCCCCTTCTCATTTACAATTTTAGAGAAGTGTTTGGTTAAAATATTAGATTTTGCAAGTTTAGAAGGCTTACCTATATCACCATGTTGGAGCTCCTAAATGTCACCTTTTAAAATATCTATAGCTTCATCATTCTCTTAGGCTTCATTCCTATCATACAACATCACCTACTTAAATCTAAGTGGAATAGAAGCTACAGGACAAATAAGAGTGTCAAATACATCTGCAAGCCACTCACTAGTGAAGTCATAGCAAATATCATACACCTTTAAGTCTACAAATTGCTTGTTTTGGATAGATATCACTTTTCCTTTACTAGCCTTCTTATTGGAGGAAGAGCTATGAAAAAAGCAATCCATTTGTTTCTTGTAACTAGATATAGATAAATGTATTGTTAAAAGAAAAGTTGGAGCAAAGGAAGGATAAATTATTGTGTAGAATTTTTTTAAGCAAGTAAAAGAAAAGTTCTTACAATCAAAGTAAAAAAATAAAAATAAAAATAATTTCACATCAGTGTGATCTGGTTTTCTTGAGAAAGCATAATTTTTTGAATAGTGTAGTATGAGATCGTTTGAATAATACTAAGCATAAAGTGTAGAGATTAGAGGGAATGCAATTAGGTGAAAGAGTGGAGGACTATACACATATTTTATATGCATTGCCAGAATTTTCAAAACGATTATAAATGCTAAATGTTTACTTTCTTCAGACTTCACATGGTAACCTTACATTTCTCTATTTCCGTATCTCTAAATTTCAAAATTTGAACCATTTTTGTCCGTGAATCGTTGAGTGTGTGTGTATGTTTGTATGTGTTTTAGGGATGGGGGGTGGGGAAAGAGGTGTCGAAGGGGTTGGGGTATGAAATTACTTTGTGTATGTGTCAGGCTATTGGCCTTTTGTGGAATTATTGAGTGTATGTGTTGATGTGTGATAAATTATTGTGTGTGTGTGTGTGAAGCCATGAATCATGGCCTTTTGTGGGAGTAGTACGTGTATCGTAACGTGGATGGGATTAGTGAGTGTAGGTGTCATAAAAGTGGATTGGATAGGTGAGTGAAGGCTGCAACTTTTGCAACCGGACTTTATGTTTCTTTTTTTTTTTTTTAAGTTAGAACTAGAAGGTTGAACCATCGGTCCTTGACCCAAGCATGGATTCGCCCGTTTGGCAAGTTAATCACATTGAAAATTTCTTCATTCTTAACATTTAGTACTTTTAATTTTTTCAATGTTCACCTATACTTCTACATTTACCAACGATCATTTTTTAAACTATTTCGGTCATCTCACTTTCTACTCTTCAGGTTTTTCAGTTTCTCTGCTTCTCTAATTCAGATTTGAATTTACGCTGTATTTATCGTTGTTCATTTCTTCTGCGCACGCCATTGCCAACCTTCATGTTTCAGTCTTCTTTTGTCTTCTATCTTTTGTTTTTCAATAATTCATATTTTGTGATTCAATCCATCAAATTTTTTCTACTCTCTCTCTCTCCCCTTCTTCCATTATCACATCTGCATTGTAGACATCACCTGACCGTTATACGTATCATGTACTTGCAAGTAGACAGCTTTATTTATTTTGATTTTTGAATGTGACATGGTCATGTCACTTCAATTCAATTTAGAGATAGATTTTAATTTTTTTTTTCCTTTCCGGCAGAAAAGAAAACATGTTTTCCATTCAGAAGGGTCAACCTGCTAGGGTTGTACGGGTCAGATCCTTTAGTTATGGAGGACTCGTGAAATTGGCAGGTCCTTAAGACGGTTTGGATCCATCTTAACAGGTAATGGGCTCTATTTACAGATCTAGCCCAATTTAAGGTTCTGAACTGGACGCTAGCCAACAATGGACTTACATCTTCATCTAGCTAAAAGAATGGAAATATAGGTCATTATCCGCTTAAGAGGTTCTTATTTTGTCTTTCTTCAAGGTGTTAAACTATTTCTAGTTGCAAATTTCTTCACGAATTCTTAATTCACTAGAGAAACCATGATATGTTTACACTTTTGTATAATTAGAATACCATTATAACTTTTGGCTAAAAAAAAAAAAAACAGGAATGAGATTATAACCATATGATAAAAGCTTTTAGCATAACACTCTTCTTCACTTGTATGCTCAAATTTTGCTCAAAATCTATTAGATAAACAACCTAATATTAAGGTTATATAATAATAAATGCTTTGAATTCAGTGGACTTACTTTGATACCATAATAAGGTTACCAAAAAAAGTAAAATAAAATAAACTTGGAGATATTGTATATATTTTATATTTACTATGTAACATTGTCATTTTATGGTGCTAACTTTATCAAATTTGTATACATCAATCTCTAGACTAAAGACTACTAGTAGCAAATAATATAAGTCAAGTTTTTGGCTTTATATGTATTTAAGGCTAACTCATTGGCATCGACCCGTCTAAGGCAATCAACTTCAATATGTGAAAAAAAAAAAAGGGTCTTCATTGACCTTCTATAAGTGATAGATGAATTTGATGAAAAAAATAGATACCTTAGATATAAATGTTTCTAAGCGGCTAATTTTGTAGATAAATGCACCTATTAGTTATTTAGTATAGTGGATAAAAATAAAGTGTGTCGATACCTTAAAAGACTATATTTGAGTACTAGTACTTCACACATTCTATATTATCTAACCAACAAATTCAATTCAAGAACAAATTCAATAAACACTAAATTTAAACTAATTAAAATAACAAAATTAGAAAAATAAACAAGAACTAACGAAAATGAAGAATGCAAAATATAAGATGGTACTAAGATCCAGTATCCCCACTAAGAATACCCATGCAATCAAGATAAAGACATCAATCTCATCAATATTTCATCGAACTATTAGAATTCCTAAGTTGAATCAATACCTTTTCTCAGGAGTACTAATTCCTAACCAATAAGATGTTTAATTGAAATCTCTTTCCAATTAAAATTTCTAAGATTACATTAAAGATATATGAATTCTTCTATTACATTTGACTCTAATTTAAATGATTTATGTCTTTCGAACTTTAAGAATATATGCAACTCCTCCCAATTATGCTAGATCTATTCACACATAAGACTTCTCAATCCTTAAGCATGAAATCAAATAATTTGAATTAATACTTTAGAAATATTAACTCAAAACAATGAAAAAGCAGACTATAGATGGAGAGAGCAAACAAATATAAGAAAAGAGAAAAAGAATAAGAAAGCAATTACATGTACAAAAGTCTAAATCTATATTTTCCTTTATATATCCAAAAAACCCCACATCCGAATAGTTATAACAGCAATTCCTATTCAATGTATTAAGAATATTGTTTAAATTAATTGAAATCTCAAGTTTAAAAGTTTGCTCATACATGTTTTTGTTGGCTTATACATATTAATCAGTCTCTTTTCTCTGTCTAAAACCATATTATCATTGATCTCAAAATTTTAATGTAAAAGTTGCGACATTTGTAGATTTTTTGGGATGAACCGTAGAAGGTGGTTATTTTATTAGAAATATTATAATTGGAATTATTAAATTTTGCAGTTCATGCCTATTTTGATAGTTGCATGACTGACGAAATGATTGAGGATGGATTTCAAGGTTCACAGTTCGAGCCACGATGACTTAGACAAAGTCTAATAAGAAGAATTAATAAAGCAGGAAAGTCTAATCCCTCCACATCTATAAAACCAAAAATAATTTAAGCGGACATCGAATATAATAAGCCTACATTGCTTTCAAGAGAAGCAGTCAGTCAGTAATTTGGTTTGCAATGATTTGAAACTATTATAATCTTGAGTCAATTGATAATGAACTTGGAAAGCTTCTTGTTATTTTGGAAGTGAGTTACATAGTTTTGCGGACAAGTTCTATTAATCTGTTGTCTCATTTTTGAGTAAGCAAAAACAACAGAAAGCTATCACATCGTGTTTGGCCATGAGCGTCATGTCGTCACAAAAGTCTAAAAATAATATCACTACAAGAAAGACAGAGACGGGATAGATCAAGAAACCTTAGTGCTATCTACCATGGTATACATAGTTTGTACGGTTTTTTTTTGTAAGATTCGGTTTGCTTGGGTAGTGGGTTTCTTTGTTCAGCTGTATTTAGTTTAAATGGATTTTAGTTTTGATGTTATTTGTGGACTGGGAACCAAAATGGTTCTTCATATGTACGGCTTTAATATTTTACTGAAATTTGCATATGATATGTATAAAGCAATTGTGAAGAAATTTAGATAGTTGTATTTATCACTACTACTTCCAAATGATTACAATGGTTTAAAAATATTTGTGAAATATTTCATATCAAGGGAGTTTAAATTAAGAGGCAGATCAAATGTAAGTCTAGCAATCAGATAGTTGTGATTTAGTTTATTGAATAATCGTACAAATCATGCAGAAACATCTCAATCTGTCATGGTGGAAACTGTAAGGTGTCTACTCAGCCAAGTCTTTGGATTTATTGTCCAAATGGGTGCACAATGGCCATTTAAATACTAGATGTTAGTTCTAAATTTTTCCAAACAACTTTCAAACAAATTAACATGACCAGAAAACCATCACCTGAGATATCCTGTGCTACTCGTCTCCGGGATCCATATCTGAAAAATGTTGACTTAGTGGTAAGTTCAAAAGTCCGGTAAGTACCAATACCTATCTCTATCGGATCAAGAAATGCTTTTTTATTTATTAATGCATGTTAACATGAATGCCAACATTCAAATAGCTAATAATTTCCAAGATAAAACAAAGAATGGAGAAAAAGAATATGAAAACAAATTAAGGCTTGTGTTACATTAGGCTTGAGCCTTGATATGAAAATGGGGAAAAAGAATTTCATTTGATATCCTAATTTGACATCTCAACAATACAAAACATTGTGCCCCCACAAACAGATAGTTTTGCTACTACTTGAAGATATTAAAATTGGTTGAACAGTTCTGATGGAAATACCATTAGCCAAGCCTAGTCTGCAGACCGGGATGGTATTCACCATGATGAAATTTCTATTTACATAATCTGGACAGTGATTAATGCAAATACCGTATTGGATTTTTCTTCTCATGATTTTAATCTTTTGATTTTTCTTTTTTTGCAATAAATATATTCCTTCAATATAGTTGATTTTCCAAAACACCAATGGATTTACGTCTTCATCTTGCTAAAAGAATGGAATGTAGATCATTATTTACAAATTTCTCTATGGTTTCTTAATTTGCTTGAGAAATCATCAGGTATTTACTCTATTGTCTAATAAGAATGGCACTATAACCAAATGAATTAAAAGTTCTCAGTATAGGTTTATATTTATTACTTAGAACTCCTCTTCCAATTGCAGGCTTAGATTTATTACAACCTTCTAAGTAAACGATATAATATTAGGATTAAATAACAATATAGGTTTTTTAAATTGAACTCTCTTACTTTAGTTCCATGATAATTGGCACAGATTTTATTCATTATGTAGCACTAGCATCGTGTGGTGCTAACAATTGCTATTGGATATCTTTCAAATTGGTGGACATCAATCTCTAAACTAGAGTCTACTAGTGGCAAACAATGTAGGTCAAGTCTTTGGCTCTATATGAATTTTATGCCTGTAAATCAATGTCGATCTGTCTAAGTCAGTCAATTCCAATATGTATTCTTTAAATTAAAAAAAAGAAAAAAAAAAAAGGAGAACAGAGAGAGAAAGAAAAAAATTTTCGTCAATCTTTTATCTCAAGGTGTCGATGGAATGGATGGTGAAAAAGAAAAAAGGATAATTTTATATTGCTCCTTTCATTTATTAATGGATACATTATCTAATTCCACCCCGTTTCACACTTACAACGCTATTTTCCTGGAATTTGTCGTCGTTTCTGATATTCGTCTATGATTACAAGTGGAAAAGGAGTTGTAAAACCATAACATATATAGCAAGTATAGGAAGGATTGATCTAAATATAGTACCGATTGACAGAGCAAGTTGATGATTTGTAATGGTACTCTGGAACAATATATATAATCTATAGCTTCGTTTACGATTATATATGAAGAAAGAAGCTCTACAGCCATGCCATAAATAAATATAGCAAGTGGGAGAAGAAGGATCAGGAGTTTCTTCATATGTAACTTTCGCGTTATTCTCCCCAGGACACTCACGGTGTTACTATCTCTCTTGTTAAGATGTTTTTAATTACAAATATCTTCATGGCTCGAAATGCTTTGAAATCTTTAAATAATACTCAAATGCTCAAGCATGATTCTTAGAAATCAGAAAATTCGTCGAGGTTTACAATGACTATAACATTCCTCGGTCATTATAACAGCATTTATTTAGTCACTCTGTTCAATTATTTGAAAATTTATAAACCACTAGGGAGTGAGCTTGATAGCAAAATGAGTAACCTTATATATACCGAGTAAACAAATACATACATGCTAGTCACATGAACAAATACGTACCATTCAACGGCATTTCTTAGCATATATTTTTGAGTTGCCAAAGTATTTCGAGAAACCACTATGTAAATATACAACACACTAGGCCAAACACTTGAACTACACATGATTTTACATTTTTTTTTTTTCTTATTGATAGAAATGACACAACTTGTAAAAACAAAATATGAAAGTGAAAAAACAATACTGGTAAAACCAAAAAGCTATGATACCTATGCTGAAACATGCACTCATGAAACGCAATAATTTCAATGAATCATTCCTTGCATACAATGGGAGATCATGCGGTGGCCATACTTATTTGTTGACCTGCAAAAGAGGGGAAGAAAGTAGGAAAATGAAGGCTGGTGAAATTATCGTATTGAATCAATTTGAACGGAAAAACTACTTACATGGTCGATAACTGGAATATATTTTCTATGTTCATCTAACTTTGAGAGTTTGATTTCCAAGAATTTCTTTTTGAACGTATTGTAGCTCAGCAACAACATCTCCCATGCTTTTCCTTTCCATTGGCAAAGTAGCAGAGCAGGAAACACCAATCTCAAATATAGCAATTAAATACTCCAAGGCTAAGTTTCTTGCACTGGAGAAGTCTTCTATTTCAGCAAGTAATGTTGGATCCGCTATTTCTGCAACTTTATCAGGTAAAGCAGCCTTGACAAAGCGATTTATATTTATACTTCCATGGAATATATCATCGTTTGGTCTCATCCCTGTGAACATTTCTAGTAGCAGGACACCAAAACTATATACATCTCCTTGTGTTGACATTGAAGCTCCCATTCCATACTCTACAATTAAAACAAGAAAAAAAGTCATGCTTTTGGTGAAGATAAACATGGAATGATTTTGGATTTAAAGTAAAGTGAGTAAAGAGAAAATGTGGACCATATTGGATATATCACCTTAACATAATTGTATTTCCAAGACTCTATCTATTGAATGTTGTTACCTGGAGGAATATAGCCAATGGTCCCTTTGAAAGTAGTGGAAGTTGTCTGACTGGTCATCGTGTTATTTGAGGCATCCAAGAGGATTTTTGAGAGACCAAAGTCACCAACATGACCAATCATTTCAACATCAAGGAGAACATTGCTTGGCTTGATGTCGCAATGGATGATATGGATTTCACATCCACAATGGAGATAATCTAGTGCACAAGCAACATCAAAGGCAATGTTCAACCTTTGAATGAGTCTTAAATGCCTTCGTGGTTGGATTGTGTCTTGTCTTATAGGAAATGGATGTAACCAATCTCCCAGGCTTCCATTAGCCATAAATTCATAAACTAAAGCCTTGAACTCATTTCCTGAAAAATCAATACTTGAGCAAGCTGTGAGTATCTTGACAAGGTTACGATGTCTGATTCTCTTCAGCACCTTGCATTCAGCTAAGAAACTTCTTGAAGCACCATGTTTCTGAAGGTCAAACACCTTTACAGCTACGATCGTGTTAGTTATGTCTAGATTTGCTTTGTAAACCGAACCAAAGTTACCGCTTCCAAGCTTATTGGTTGAAGAGAAACCATTAGTAGCTTTTAGAAGACTTTGGTATGTTACCCTTAAAAGATAATCACTGAAAGAATTTTGTGTCACTATATGTCTCTTCTTTTTAAATTGATAAAAGAGCCAGACGCAAATCAAAGACATTCCAAGAAGGCCAATCAACACACCAAGTATAACTTTGACGACTTTATGGGAAGCTTTCTCATGTGAGATTTCTGTATCACATTTTGGCAACATTAACTTGGGAATACCGCCACATAGTTTTTTGTTTCTGGTGATTGCAAATCTACTAGCATTTCGAAAAACTCCAGCTTCTGGAACTGGGCCTTCAAGATTGTTGTATGATAGGTTCAAATTATCCAAGAACATCAAGCCAACCAAAGATCTTGGAATTTGTCCAGATAAATTATTTCGAGAAAGATCTATCATGTTGATACCTCGCAAATTACCCAAAGATGGAGGAATCATCCCTTCAAAGAAGTTCCCTTGCATAAGCAATTCTTCCAAAAGAATACATTTCCCAAGGCTATTTGGAATTGTTTGTGACAACATATTTTCAGAAACATCAAGTAAGTTGAGATTCTGTAAATTTTCGATTAGCTCAGGGATAGGACCGACTAAACGATTTTGCGATAGGCCAATCGCAAGCAGCTGCGGGATTTGGAAAATTTCTTTGGGTATGCTCCCGACTAGATCATTTGTAGAAAGACGCAAATAATTCAGACTTTTGCACTCGCCTAAAGTATAAGGTATCATACCCTGAAGCTTATTATTTGCTAAATATAGGTCGATCAGCTTCTTCAATTTTCCAAGAGAAGATGGAATCTTTCCTGACAACTTATTATCCTCTAAATACAATCTTACTAGGTTTTCAAGATTTCCAATACTTGAGGGAATTTCACCAACCAATTGATTTCCACTTATCCCTAAAGCCTCTAAGTTTAAGAGATTTCCTATCTCAGTCGGAATTGATCCAAATATATTGTTGTCTACCATGCCTAGTGTGTGAAGGGATGATAAATTACCAATGCTCTTGGGTAATATTCCTCCAAAATTGTTATGTGATATTTCCAACAACTCTAAGCTGGTGTTATTGATTAGGGAGTGTAAAAAATCTAAGTCGTCAATATCGTTACTTCCAAGATGACAGCCAATGACACCAAAATATGCGAGCTTATTTAGCCTTTCCAAAGAGGGAATTTTGCCAATAAAATTATTGTCACCGATGTCAGAAGAAAACAAATTTGAGGCATTGGACAACGAAATAGGAATGCTTCCTGTTATTTGATTTTTCCAAATGAGGAATTGCTGGAGATTTGGAAGGGTATTAAATAGGTCTGGAGGAAGACTTCCATGAATCAGATTACTAAAAACGGAGAACAAATTCAAAGAGGAAAGATTATATATCGAGGGAGGAATAAGGCCTGATAATCCATTTGATTCCACAAGTAACCTCGCAAGCCTATTTAGCTGACCGAGTGTATTGGGAAGGACACCGGTTAATTTGTTCTCTGATAGAATTAAGGTCTCTAAATTTGACAAGTTACCTAATGAAGGAGGGATTTGTCCATATAACCTGTTTCTGCCCAACGAAAGCCGACTAAGTTTCAGCAAGGAGCTGAGATCCGTTGGAATCTCACCTTCAAGATTATTGTCATAAAAGTCCATCCGCCTAAGGTTGTAGCAATTGGACATGTTGGAGGGGATCACACCGGTTAATGAGTTATTGCGCAACGACAAGAACCTCAATCTGTGAAGTTGGCCTATTTCAGGAGGGATATTACCTATGAAGCCATTGTTTTCAAGAGATAATCCCCTTAAAAAACTCAAATTCCCCATGTGTGGAGAAATAGTACCTGCAATATTAGAAGAGTTGAGGTACAAATTCTGTACTCTCTTGTGTCGACTTCCACATGTAACTCCATACCATTGACAGAGAGGTGCGGACTCATTCCACGATTCCATAACGTGAAGAGGATCACTAGTGATCTTGGACTTAAATTCAAGAAGAGCATGGATATCTGTTGTCTCACTTTTCGAATTGGCAAAGACAATAGAAAGAAAAGCAGCAAGGGTGTTTAGGAAAGCTAACGCTTGGGTTAAAGAAAAAATGGCCATGAATATAAAGTTTCAGAGAGGTGTCAACTGACTTAGTTTCTATGTGTTGAAATGGAATATGTGATGGGGAACAAAAAGAAGACGTGATTACTACTTTATAGTGCTGGGCTTTCTCTTAGTATCTTGCGGCATTTATTGTGATTATATGGTTATCGTTTTACTTCATTATCATATGCTCTTTTGATATTATCCGTACTTAAATGTGAAGCTATCTTACATCATGCTGTGACTTTCTTGACTAAATCAGTTTGATTTTATCTAAATGTCATTATTTGGTGTGTGAAGATGTCGTTTTAAATTGGATCCTAAACAATGTTAAGATTAGTATCATGCTGTGGCTTTCTTGACTAATTCAGTTTCATTTTATCTAAATGTCATTACTATGTGAAGATGTCGTTTTAAGGTTGGAAGTCAAAATCAAATGGGATCCTAAACAATGTTAAGATTAGTATCATGCTATGGCTTTCTTGACTAAGTCAGTTTCATTTTATCTAAACGTCATTATTATGTGAAGATGTCATTTTAAGGTTGGAAGTCAAAATCAAATGGGATGCTAAACAATGTTAAGATTAATATCACAACCATCATATGTAAATGTTTGAATCCGTTGATATGGTGCAAACTTTTTTCGCAAATACTGATGTTCAGTAGAAGCCACCATACGTGGTTCATCCTTCGAATTGTTCCACATAGTGTCGAACGCTCAGGAGAAAGAAGAAATAGAGGAAAATGCGTAAAAGAAGAATGTATGTGTAAATTATGATTGTCCAACTTCAAATTTGTTACAAGGCAATATTTATGTTACAGTTCTAACTAACTAACAACCTCTAACTAATCAGGAAAATAATTAATCATATACTCACAAGCTCACCATAAAAATGTGGAAAACATCTGCTTTACAATATACAAGTTGGTGACTCAACATCCCCCCCTCAAGTTGGACTTGAGTGAAGACCTAACTTGAAACAAAATTGGTGAAGTTGACATCCATTAATAGCTTTGGTGAAGAGATTAGCTAACTGGGAAGCAGATGGAACATGAACTATGGATAAGAAACTTGACTGAACATAATCTCTAATAAAGTGAACATCCACATCAATGTGCTTCATTCGGCCATGTAAACACAAATTAGAAGCAATGAGTATAGCAAACCTGTTATCATATGACAAAGAAATAGGAAAATTAACAGAAATATGAACGTCACAAAGCAAATAAGACAACCAAAGAAGCTCTTTGATAGTAGCAGCTAAACTTCTATATTTAACCTTCATCGTTGACGTGGAAACAATAGGTTGTTTCTTTGTTTTCCAAGCAACAAGAGAATTATCAAGGAAAACACAATAGTTAATTAAGGATTTGTGATCAAATGAAGATCCCTAATCAGAATCAAAATAAGCACGAAGTTGCAAATTGTTATGAACTGGATAAAACAACCCAAGATGAAAAGTTCCCCTGAGATATCGAAGCAAATGTAACACAACCTAATAATGAGGAACTTTAGGAGCTAAAACAAATTGACTTAAACATTGGTCTAAATAAGAGAGATAAGGCTGATTAATAAAGTAGAGATCTTATGATACGGTGGTATAAGGACGGATCATGAAAGAGATCACCAGAATCACGATCAAATTTAAGCCCAACCTCCATAGGAGTTTGAACTAATTTACAAGTAGACATACCAACGTCACTCAAAAGATCAAGGATGAACTTGTGCTAATTGATGAAAAGTCCTTCACCAATGTGATAAAGCTCCATTCCTAAGAAAAATCAAGCCTGGCCTAAGTCTTTAATGGTAAAAGCGCTATCATGTTCGTTTTTTATATGCAAAATAAAAGCTTCATCAAAGCTAATCAACAACATGTCGTCAACATAGAGAAGAATAAGTACAAAACCTACCTGACCAACATGAACATCTAGAGAATGATCATGCTATGATTGAACAAAGCCGTAAGAGCAAAAACTTGGATAATTCTAAGTTCTATTACCTAAAAGCTTGCTTCAAACCATATAGAGAACGCTTCAATTTGTAAACTTAACTAAGAAGTGCTTTGTTATAACCCTCTAGTGGTGTCATGTAGATATCTTCATCAAGATACCCATGAAGAAAAGAATTATTTATGTCGATTTGCTGTAAAGGCCATTGGTTAGCAACAGCAACAACAAGAACAAGACAAATTGTATCAAGCTTAGCAATAGGGGAGAAAGTCTCATGGTAATCAACCCCATATCTTTGTATATAACCCTTTGCAACTAAACAACCCTTATGTCACTCAATAGTCCCATCAGGTCGATATTTGATCTTAAAGACCCATTTGCATCCTATTGCCTTTTTACCTTTAGGTAAAGTGACCAATTCTCAAGTATCATTGCATTCAAGAGCATCAAGCTCTTTGTTCATGGCATCAAGCCATTCTTGTTGATTAGCTGCATCTAAGTAAGTATTAGGTTCCTTAGTCACAAAACATGAGACAATGAAGAAACAAAATCACGTGGGAGATATGAAAAAGCTTTAGGTGTTAACAAGGGATAAGCAATAGATGATGCTTGAGAAATAAGGGAAACACCAGGTAAGGAAGAGCCAAAACTAATGTGATTTATGCTGGTCACAAAATCTTGTAACCAATGAGGAGGCTATCATTATCTATGAGACCTTTGAAATTGTGTATTAGTAGGTGCAGACAGTGACTGACTTAGAGGATTATTTGTAGGAGAAGAAGAACTACTAAACGGAGTTGCAACATCATGATCAGTAAATGACTGATCAAAAGAAGATGGATTAATTGGTGGGATACAGACATAGAAGGATCAAAATTAAACAAATGAGTAGACTCGCGGAAAGGAAAAACATGTTTGAAGAATTTAACATCTCAAGACACTTAAATGTTTCCAATTTTCAAGTTGTACACCTTACATACTTTTTGTTGTGATGGATATCCTAAGAAAACACATTGTTCTCCTCTTGGGTCAAATTTGTCCTTAGACCGTGGCTAAATGCTAATAAAACATAAGTAGCCCATAACTCTCAAATGATTGTAATCAAGTGGTGATCCAAACAGCAGTTCATAAGGGGACTTCCATCCATGGCTTTGAATAGGCATTTTGTTTATTAAGTATGTAGCAATAAGAACATACTCTCTCCAAAAGGTCTTTGGTAAATTGGCAGTGATGCGTAAGGCTCTGGCTATATCAAGAAGATGGCAATGTTTTCTCTCCACCACTCCATTTTGTTAGGGTATATATGGAATTGTTTTAAATATAACTTTTAAGTTATATTTATTACTTAATACATCTCCTCATATCTTAATACCATGTTATGGTTAGAGTAGGAGAACTTAAGTTTGAATCCTTACATCATGTTCCAACCCCATCTTCACATATGTATGTAGAAGAAAGCTACATAACGAAGTAATATGGCTTGATTTATGTTTCCACAAATTCAAAACAGTATGCCTTAAATAGTGTTGTTTCTATTTTTACTGCTTATGTTTGGGTTTCAGTATTTTAATGGCCTTCAATCACATCAGCCACATAAGGACAACATGGAGTTTCAAATGATCTCCCCTCCCCCTTTGTGGAAGATGCTGACGCCATGAAGAATACAGCACAGGAACTTGATTATATCTCTTTAGCACAAAAATGTTGAAAAATTTGCATATGATATGTATAACCGATCTTTGGGAAATTTATATTGTTGTAGCATTGCTGCAACATTAAGATATTTACATTGGTTTAACAATATCTTATGAAATATTTTATATTAAACGCTAATACCAGAGAAAATTGAAATTATTGGAAAAGTAAGTCTAGCAATTAGCAAGTTGACTTGTAGCACAAAGCTTACAAGATTTTCCTGTAAGATGGACCTAAAATACTCCATTGAAATTTATCCAGAAAAGTTTTTGGTATTTTCTTGGAAAATCAATTATGAGGAGAGCATTAGCACACGGTATCTCTTAGCATGTTTACTACAAGATTTTACATATTATTCAATAGATAAGAACATGTGTAAACCCCATTAATTTAGCTATTTAAGAGTAAGATTGAACTTTAGTACTATGGACAATTTCACAAGTCGATGAGGCTAAGTAAGATAAAAATTTTATTAAATTATGAAAATAAATATGTTATATGTAATAAAAACCTTAAAAATTCAATCGAAACCTAAATCGTATATAAAAACCTTAAACCAAATGTATGCATAAGAATCCGAGATTGGGCCTAAACTTGACAAAAATCCTAAAACTATAATTTTAAGCATATAAAATGAATAATTATACGCAAATAGTGATAAAACCCTAATTGAATATAACTATCGATTAATACACACAATCGCTTAAAATTGATTACGAACACGTTGAGATAATTTTTAAATATTATAAATATAACGATTAACAATTAAATTAATATATTTTATAAAAATTCAACTTATTTTATAATTGGTAAATTTATAATTTTTATATTTAGAAATTTCGAGTTTTTCTTTTCCTTTTTCCTTTCCTTCTTTCCTCTTTCATTTTTCCCTTTTTCTTTTCTTCTTCAATGTTTTTTTCCTTCTTTCCACATTGCACTTCCAAAACTTGTGCAGCTACTATGTGTCATTTTTTTTTATTTCCCCATGTGATAAAAGTGATGGATAAGGTTAAGAGATTAGATAACAAGTCAAATCATATCTTAAAAACATCTAGTTTTCTTTTTACTTTTATTCAATTTTTTTCCTCTTCTTCTTTTCTCGTTTTGCTGGACGCTTGATGTAGCAAACACAATTTTCATTTTTTATCTAAAAGTCCAAAACACAAGACAAAACCCATACACAATTCCTACTCCCAAACCAAGAAAAAAAAAATATAATAATAAATATATACATACCTTCCTCAAACCATGAACACCCCTTTTTCCATTTCCTTCTTATTTTCTTTTGGTAATCCCTTTTCATTTCCAATTGCATCAAGCGAGACAAGAAGAAGAAGAATCTTTGGATTATATATATATATATATTCAAGACACCAAAGTAAGAGTATTTATTATGTATATGATATTTATTTTACAATAATCATCTATATGCATATGTATATTGTAGTATCTTATCCATATTAAGAGTATGTACAAATTTTTCAAAGAAAAACCTATGTACATGTACTCATAGGTATAATTGCATAGGTATATTCAAGTGTACACACATGCCATATTTGATTTTAAAAATAATTAGTATAAGGATTTGTGTATATGCACATATATGCGTAAATAATAGTATGTATAATAAGTATTTTCATTACATATGTATATGTATTAGTATGTGGCCGAAAACATATATAGGTATAAAGTATAAAAATATTAATACAATACATGTATAGGTATAATATAGGTATATATAAGTATATAGCACATACAATATATTTAGGATTATAATACCTAATTACATAAGGATATATGTATGAATAAGTGAAGAAAAATAAACACATAAGTATAGGTATGTGTATAAAAATACGTATATTAATAGTATAGTATATAAATATATTGGTATACTTAAGTAATACATGTATAACATATGATAATAACAAATTAATAAATAGATAAGTAAGGTAGTGCATATAAAAATATTTATGTCATGGATTTTAAAGAAAATAGGAAAACAATTAATTTGCAAAATTTAATAAAATATAATAGTAGATATAATTATGTACATATTAAGTAAAAATACAAAATAGGAAAAATTTGAAAAATATACAAATTTATGAAATTGACACGTGGCACTTCCTCATATTGCCACATCAACATTTCATAAAAATTTAATTAAATTCATAATAATAATAATATAATTAATTAACTAAAAAATTATTAAAATATTAAAAATGAATTAAATAGGTCTTAAACCTTAAAAATAGCAAAAGAAGTAAATTTTGATAAAATAAACTCAAAAATAAGAGAATTACAAAAATATATATAATTTGATATCTATTAAATCATAAATAAAAGCTTAAAATAATAAACCATAATTATTGAGGTTAAAATAATAAAATTCGTAATATTTTTAAGCTATCATGAAAAATGCGAATAACAACATCTAAAATGAATCCCACTACAAGAAAGTACATTTGAAAACGATAAAAATCAACTATAAGTTCATAAAAATCAAAGTTAAAACGAAAAAATTGCACGCAATTAAAAATTTATGATAAAATAAAAAATTAAGTTAAACTATGTTTAAACCATACTTAGGTTATAGTTGAAAACTAGGCAAATAATAATAGATATTTAGTTAATAAGGAAACTTAGTTTTTCAGAATACTTATAAGCTCTCTTATCTTTTAAGTATTCGATTATCAAGTCTAGAATTCTCAAAGGTCGGGAAAATAAACATTAACCCAAGTGAGGGAGTTCTTATGATTTGCCATCTGTTTGTTGTTTGTTATTTATATGCTACTTATTGGTTGATATTGATTATTTGATTGAAAGATTGATTGTTTCGTGTGCTAACATCTGTGTGATCACTTTCTTAAATTAGTAAATATAACTGTTCAACTAAAATAACTAGTTATATCTATCATATGTCTATGACCTATTTGGTATATTGATGGAGAGTATTAGCTTTGTAGATTTTTGAGAAAAGTATTTTTGAAAAACGTTTTTCCAATCTTAAATATATTTTGTATGATTTTTATGAAAGCTCGCAGTGACCATAAATGATATTTTTATTGTTAAGGTAAAGTTAATATAGTATCGCTAATTGATTACAAGAGGACTCGTATAATTATGCTCGTAGGGCCTTAGATATTTGTTGATAAGAAGATGGACTCGCTTTGTGTGTTCGAGGAGCTTTTGATATGTTTGGTGGGCAGCTCTAGTTGGGGTCCACCTATATTGATTATTATTTCTCGAACTAAGGTAATAGTCGAGTAATGATTGGTAGGATTGTGCCCCTAAACAGCCTTATGTGGTTAAGGTAAAGTGCTTCGTACGAGTAAGTATAGAGGAAAAATCAACATGTAGAGAATGTAAATGTATACCGTCCATAGTTTCAAACTCCTATGGATGTATTACTTGCATTCACTATGTATGCATTCATTGGCTTGTAGATAAATTACATGAGTGCTAATAATGTTTGATAATTTACTTGAAAGATAATAGTGAGGAACGAATGTACTAAGTTGTAGTTTGCTCATTTCCCAATAGTTTCTTTTACAGTTTCCTTTAAGTAAGAATTGGGATAACCCTAAGAATAGAGTACAAATTGTAGATAAATTTGATAATGTTAGAGTTGATTGAGATATGTATAGTGGATACAGAAATAATTGATATAGAAAATGTTTATATGATAAGATTATGTGTGTTATAGTATTTCATGTAAATGTTAAGTTATTTTATCTTATCTTAGCATTTGCTAAGGGATACTGATTTTTTATGGTTTTGGTGGAGTGTAAAATATTAAATATCTATAGTTATTTATATTTTATAGTGAGTTAATTAATTAAAAATCAAAAGTTTTAGTGATTAATTATTTAAAGTCTTACAACTCCTAACTTATAAGGCAGTTTTCGTATCATGGGTATACACATGATATAAAAATTTTAGACAATTCTACTAAGGCCTCCTTAGGGTCATGATAACTTGAACTTCATAATAATAATAATAATAATAAAGTAAAATGGGTAAGTGAACATAAAGTTGGGACTACCAAACCAACTGTTAGGTTGGGCTAAATCAAAATTTTTATAGTGCTGACTTAGCTTCTATGTGTTGAACTGGAATATGTGATGGGGAACAAAAAGAAGACATGATTACTACTTTATAGTGCTGGTATCTTGCGGCATTTATTGTGATTATGTGTTATCGTTTTACTTCATTATCATATGGTCCTTTGATATTATCCAAACTTAAATGTGAACCTATCTTACATCTGTTGGATACAACTAAAAACTTAGCTGTAGGAAAATGATAAAAGTAAGTTAATTGAAAAAAAGATAGAGCTTCGGAGGAATTTTCTCATTATTTCGTTATTTGAATCTCTGAATACAAAATAATGGGCATGATGTTCTTTTATAGTACACGAGGGGCGGCAAAAAAAAATACGGCTGGAAAATTCTACACAATTAACCAACAGTGAAGTGGCTTTATATGATTGGATATTGCAAAGTACACTAAGGAGAATTCTAGCAGCTATTTAATAATACAAAAGGAGGATCCAGCTATCATTAGGAGATAACAAGTTGTCCGTTATCCAACATTAACATGCAAAAGCTGTCATTACTTCTTTATGAAGTAAATCTTCAAACGCCAGCAGTAATTTTTCTTAGTGTGAAGTAATATGTTCCATCGCAAATCTGACGTAATGAGTATGTGAGCAAATTGCAAATTATATTTTTAACATCCCCTCTTGATTTGCAATTTTATAACATCTTCCAAACTGCTCGAATTTTTCTATTATCACTACTTTAGTAAATATATCATTGAGTTGCTCTTTCATGTTAACAAATTTAAGTTGAATTTCACCTTCTTGTACCAAATTCCTTATATAGTGATGTCACAACTCAACATGCTTTGTCCTTCCATAAAATACTAGATTTTTTGTTATGGTAATAGTGGACATATTATCACAATGGATAGTTGTAGGGGTTTCCTAGCTTTGTTTTAAATCTGACAAAATTCTTTCTAGCCATACTGCTTCACATGCTACATCTGTGGTGACTATATACTCAACCTCAGATAAAGATAATGATAATGTCTTCCGTTTCTTTGGTAACCATGATATGATAATTGATCCCATGCTAACACATATCCAGATATACTTTTTTGATCATCAATAGATCCAACCCAGTCACTATCTATATATCCAATAAGCTTGAAATTTTTCTCTTTTGTGTAATAAATACCATAATTTTTAGTACCATGTAAATATCATAATATCTTCTTCACTGTTGCATAATGTAATTTGCTTGGACTTTACATAAATCTTGAAATCAAACTGACTAGGTAAACAATATCTAGCCTTATATTAGTCAGACAAATCAAGGAACCAACCAAACTTCTATATATCTTTGCATTTGTTTTCGGTGCTCCATATTCTAATTGCAATTTCTCATTTGTTGCAAGTGGAGTAGAAATTGGCTTGCAATTTCTCCCCTGGATTGACATACTTGAGAACTAAGAAAATACTTCATATGACCTAAATCTGTCATCTCATACTCTTTCATCATAGCAACTTTAAATTCATTCAACATTGATTGACCTGTATTTGTATAAATCAAGTCATCTATGTATAAACAGACAATAAGGAAATCATGTGTACCTTTCTTTTTAATGTAAAGTGAAGGTTCACTTTGACTCCTCTAAAAACCATTTTTCTGAAAATAGTCATCAATTTTGCTATTCCATACATGAGGTGCCTACTTTAAACCATATACTACCTTATGTAGGCGATGAACTGTATCTTCTTAGCCTTTGATAATATATCCTTCAGTTGCTCCACATAAACCTCCTCTTATAATCCTCCACTTAAGAAGGTCGATTTAACATCTACCTGAAATATTGGTAATTCTAATTCTGCTACTAAAGCAAGAACAATTCTAATAGTTTCCATGTACGCTACTGGAGCAAAAGTTTTATTGAAATCAATACCAAGATGTTGTGAATATTCCTTGCCCACAAGACAAGCTTTATATTTTTGGATCAATTCATCTTCTTTATATTTGGTCTTATAAACCCAATTCAGTCCAATAACTTCTTTATTATCAAGAAGATCAACAAGCTCCCAAGTGCGATTTTTCCCAATAATTGTCATTTCATCATCCATGGCTTTTATCCATATTTCTTTTATTGCAACTTCTTCATAATTTTGTGGTTCGCATGTGAAAAATGCAAATTCACATGATTCATAAATATTGCGCAAGGAACGTACCTTCTTGATTAGGTTTTCAAACTCTGGATAAAATTCTTGTGCACTCATTTGTGTGAATGTAGTTGGATCTGCTGGTGTATTAGAAACTTCTAAAGAACTTGGACCTAAACTTGATTGAAGATCTGGTTGTATGACATCAAATCATAAAGGAAAAATTATTTGAATAACTAGAGTTTTCTCTTTCTAATCCCATGCTCCATCTTCATCAAAAATAACATCTCTTGAAATAATCAATTCATTTGCCTTTGGATTAACAAGACGATATCCTTTAGATTCATTACTATAACTAGTAAAAATATATTTTTCTCCTTTCTCATCAAACTTTTCTCTATTCTGGAATGGAATAAGAGAATATGCAAGACATCCAAATATTTTTAAAAGATTCTTATGGTTTTCGCTTATATTAAGCTTGGTAAGGAATCTTATTCAGAATTGCTTTTGTTAGAGATCTATTCAGTGTATAAATTGCAATATTAACTACTTTAGCTTAATAACTGTTTAGAAGACCTTACTCTGTCATCATACTTCTAGCCATCTCTACAATCATACAATTTTTATGCTTAACACACCATTTTGCTATGGAGTATGCCACACTATCAATTGCCTTTTGATTCTAACTTCTTTGCAATAATTTTGGAACTCATTAGACCTATATTCACCTCCACAATTAGTTCATAAAACTTTTAACTTATATCCACTCTATCTTTCCACCATAGCTTTAAACTTAAGAAAAGTGGAAAATGCTTCTGACTTTTGCTTTAAGAAATATATCCACATCAGCCTTGTATAATAATCCACAAACAAGATAAAGAACCTGTTAACATTTCTTCTTGGTCCAATTATATCAAAATGAACTGACTTAAGTAGTGCTTTGGCTCTATAAGCTGTCTTTGGGAATGACAATTGGTGCATTTTTCCATATACACATCATTTGCATACTTTCTCAAGCGATGAAATATTTGGCAAATCAATTACCATATTTTTCTTTTTCAATAATTGAAGTCCCTTAAAACTCAATGGCCATATCTCAAATGCCACAAGTGCAACTCATCATTTTTCATGCTTTGCAAAGTAACTTCTTCATTAAGAGGTATAGATAAAGGAAAAACTTTATTGCTACTCATCATCACTTTTTCCACCATGCAATTCTTCTTTTTATTAGTAATAATGCATTCATCATCATGAAAATTAACCTTATAACCTCTTTGTAGTAATTGGCCAACACTCAATCAATTCTCAGTTAATCTAGGGACATAATGAACCTCATAAATTAGTTTTGAGTTACCTTCTTTTGCGTTGACAACAATAGATCTTTTTCCAAACTTTTTCTAACAATTTCATAAGACTTGCCATCTCCAAACTTCACTTCATATGAGAATTTATCATCAAACTCCACAAATAACTCTTTGTGCCCAATCATATGATTACTGCAACCACTATTATAAACCCTATAACGTTTCAGTCTAAACCCTAAACTAGACCCGAGTGCTCTAGATAACTTCATAAGTCGATAAAGCTAAATAAGATAAAAATTTTATTAAATTATGAATTTAAATATATTAGAAGTAATAAAAACCTTAGAATTTCGAGGGAAATCTTAATCGCATACAAAAACCTTAAACTCTATGTATGCATAAGTACCTAAGATTAAACTTAACAAAAACCCTAACACTATAATTTTAAGCTTATATAATGAATAAATTTACCCCAACAGTAATAAACTCTAATTGAATACAATTATAGACTAATACGCGTAATGGCATAAAAATGTTAACGAACGAGTTGAGATAACTTCTAAATATTATTAACGTAATGAATAATAATTTCATTAACCAAATTTATAAAACTAAGAATATTATTTCATAATTATTAAGTCTACAATTTTATACATAGAAAATTAACCTTATGATTTTTAATTTTTTTTTCCTTTTTCCTTTTCTTTCCTTATTTTTTTTTCTTCATTTCCACATGTTTTCTTTCTCTTCTACTGGACGTGTATAGCAAGCCATGTGCATAAAAAATACTTGGTTGAGATTAGGTGAATAAGATAGCGTCTAATCACTTATGGTTATCTTATATCTTTTATCATTTTTTTCTTTTTACTTTTCCATTTCCTTTTTCTTTTATGGTTGCTCTCTTCTCCCTCTTCTAATTTCTAAGTCATTCTAATTCAAAGCAAAACACACTCTTTTATTTTTTTTTCCTTTTACAAACTGTAAACCCCTTTCCCTTTCCTATTGATTTTTCTTTTGGTTATTTCCTTTTCTTTCAATTTCATTAAGTGAACTAAGAACAAGACGAAGGATCTTTAGGGTTACTAATTCAAGACATTTTGAAGGAAGATTATTTAGTATGTACTGTGTCTTTAGTATTTCTTGCAAGTCATATAATATGTATTTATTTTGTAGTATATTTTGTTAATTACATGTATTTTGGGTATATGTAATATATTTCTAATTGTAATTTCTTTGTTTTGTAATAAAGCTACTTCTACATGTATTGAAATTTTATGAAAAGTTAGTGTTATATCATGTACATGTGTTCATATATGTATATAAATACTTAGGTATATTTATGTGTACATAATGCTATAATTCATTATATAAGTAATTGGTATAAAGAGATTTATGTATATGTATATATGTGCATATAGTAGTTGTATATTATTTATTTTTATTATAAATATATATATGTATATGCAACTGGTTATACATGTATTTATAGAGTATAATATATAAGTATAGTATCTGTATATGCATATAGCATATATAGTATATCTATGTTTATATTGTCAAATTACATATTTATATATGTATAAATAAATTAAGGAAACCTAAGTAAATATGTGTATGTATAAGTGTAAAAATACGCATACTAATAGTTTGTTACTATACAAATACAAGTATATAGTTGAATAATATATATACATTATACTAAATTACAAAACAAAGTAATATATTACGTATATATGTATCAGTGCCATGAAGTGTACGAAAAGGAAATAAATTAATTTATAAAATTTAATAAAATACAATAATAGATATATAAATATATAAATATTAAGCAAATTACAAAAAAGGAAAAATTATAACATATGATAAATGCATAAAAGTGACACATGGAACATACCTATGCTAAAACATCATCACTTAATAATTTTTAATTAAATTTTTAAATAATAATAATAATATAATTAATTAGAAAATTATTAAAAATAAAAAATTGAATTAAATAAATACTAAACCTTAAAAATAATAAAATAAGTAAATTGTTAACAAATAGACTTAAAATAAGAAAATTAAAAAAATATAAAATTTAAATATTTATTGAATCATAAATATATAAAGAAAAGTTTAAGATAAAAATTAATAATTATTTAAGTCAAAATAATAAAATTCATAATAATTTTTTTTAACCATAATAAAAATTGTAGGTTATAACATCCAAAATGAACCTCACTATGAAAAAATACATTCAAAAACAATGAAGATAGACTATAAATTTATAAAAATCGGAATTAGAATGAAAAAGTTGTAAGCAAATAATAAAAAAGCTCAAACCGAAGATTTCATATAAATAGATAATTAATTTAAGTAGTTAATACTAAATATATGAATAGTTTAGTTATTTCACTCAAACACTTACTATTCTTCATAATCCTTAAATGCCAGGTGATCATGATACCAAGATCGACCTACCAACAGACTATTATGATCCTTGGCATCTATTATGGTTAAGTGAGTACTCCTAATAATTCCATACATGTTTGTGTATGTAATTAATGAATATTAACTATTATTAATAATTGGATGATGCGTGGAGTTAGGTTATGCATGTATATGATACTGTTTGATAAGTTATGAAATTACTTTAAAGTATGATAATATACTTTTCATTGCATAGTAAATCCAATAAAAATTGATCTGACTGTGATTTTGATTAGTTATACAACAATTGAACTTAATAATATCAAACTAAAACTAATTAAATCGGAGCATGCATAATCATGCATTACATAATTAATTCTGGTAGTCACATCATATGGAGATAGCGAAAGGCCATATGAGAGTTGATAATAAATTCTAATTATAGTATTTTAATGTAGTGTACACGTACAATGTGATCTTACCTTGGCCCATGAGATTACTTAACATTAGAGGCACCAATCGCCTAATTGAGGGTTAAGTTTAAAGGCCTCCCTTTAGGGGTGAGTGTGAACTGTTGGAACTTACTTACAACCATACTTGGAACTAGTTTTAACTAAAACTAAAAATGGATATACCATTTTGTTTTTCAAAACAAAATACGGAGTTTCATAGTTGTAATAGTTCAAGTATGATATCCAGATCTAATTGGTGTTGTGTATGCTCTAACCCTGACTTCAAAGAGTGTTAAATCTAAGTTACACGTAGTACCTGATCACATATATGCATTTTTTTGTCATTCTATATGTACATGCATTTATATGTTTGAAATTAACTGTTGAATAACTTGTTTGTTATATAGTTAAAGAAAAGCTTATACCCTAACAAATTACTCTTATTAGAGGACCTGTTCGTCATTTTCGGCTATAGGATGCTCGAGGTCAATAGGATGCTATTTAGTTGATGTAGGAGTAAGTTAAGAGAAAAGAGTATATTTCCGTTACTGTAGCAAGTTCTTAGAAACTTAATATATGGTTTTATGTATTATTATGTATAATCTCGTGTGTTTATTAGTTTCCTCAATAGTACTGAAAGACTTAATGTTTGTATTACATATATATGATAGTTATAGTTTGAAATTCATGTTATTATAACTATGCTGTGATATTACTCGCACTTACATAACTCTTGGGTTGTTAGTTGTAGTAATAGTAGCTTTGTATGCTACATGAAGAATTGTTGATTGAAAGAGTAACCAATCTATAGTCTTTTGTATGATATACAACGCTTACCCCAACTAAGCTACCTCTCAAGTCGTGATAAGAAGGTAATATTAGAATATGAATATAACTAGGGTAAATAAAACCTGACCCTAGACATTAAAAAGACTTACCTAGTGAAATTGAGAAGAGTAGAACTGGGTTAAGTGTTTATGCTTAAACTTAATTACTAAATGTTATAACAATATAATCATAAAAGTAATTGTATGTCTTATTAACTTAGAGATCAATTCCCGAGCTGTAGACCAATTTTGCTCTATTTTGTCTTCGTGAAGGAGAGACTTTATGGGATTATTGACGTCACTTATGGGTTATTTGCTAGATTTTAGCCTTAGTGGGTAAACCATGCACTTTGCATGATATTCTCTCAACATGGAGAGTCAGTCTGAGTACTTATTGGCAGAATCGACGGATCTATTAGACACTCCATGCAAGAGGTGATATGCCTACAGATGAGGAGATGTTGTACTATCTAGAGTTTGACGAAAGTACTAATTGAGCTTAGGAGTTAGTGTAAACCCTACAAATTTAATTATTTAAGAGTATAATTGAACTCTAATGCGGTAGGTAACTTCATGAGTCAATAAGGATGAGCAAGATAAAAATTTTATTAAATCATAAAATTAAATATACTATACATAATAAAAATCCTAGAATTTCGATTAAAATTTAAATCGCATATGAAAACCCTACACCTTATGTATTGGTAAGTATTGGAAATTGAACTCGAAGATAAAAAAAAAAATCCTAAAACCATAACTTTAAGCTTATAAAATAAATAAATTTACCTTAATAGTAATAAAAACTTTAAACGAATACGATTATTGATTAATATACGTAATCACGCAAAATTATTAATGAACGTGTCGAGATAACTCTTAAATATTATAAACATAATGAGTAACAATTTAATTAATAAATTTTTATAAAATTTCAATATTATTTTATAAATACTAATTTTATAATTTCTATATTTAGAAAAATCTAATATTTTTATTTTTATTTTTTCTTTCTTTTTCCTTTTCCTTTTCCTTTCTTCCTCTCTCTTATTTTTTTTTCTTCTCCACATTACAGACCTTATTTTAGTTACCAATGTGCCTTTCTTTTCACCCATGTGATAAATAATTAAAGAAAAAGAAGATGAGGGTAGTCCCATTATGCTTGTCCTCATATCTTATCTCTTTCAATTGTTTTTTTAACTTCTTAATCTTCTTATTTTTTTCCTTCTTTGGCTGCAATATGTTGTACTTCAAATGTTTCATTTTTTTTTTCAACAAACCCAAAATAGCACACATTCTCTATTGAAACTTCACTTACTTCTTTCCCTTTCATTTTCCTTTTCAATTGCCTAAAACTTCTACACACAAACCACTAACTTTCCATCACATATCTTATTATCTATATCTATTATCTTCATATCAAGTTACAAGAAAAAGAAGAAAAGCTTTTGGATCAATTATTCTTCAAGACACAAAAGAATTAGTTAAGTGGTACTTTAAGGTATTTATTTTATTACTATACATATACTTTTGTGACATATGTATATTTTGTAGAAATATATATATATCCATCAGATTATAGATATGATTATATGTACATATTGTTAAGCTTAACTTCGTATACATAAAGTATGTAAAAATAAAATAATAATAATAACAACAATAATAATATATAGATAGACATATGTAGAATGTATGATTCTTTATTTTCATTTTCTTTTATATATATATACATACACTTGTACATACATCTGTATATATATATATATATATATATATATATGTACGTATAGTGTATAAATATATGTGCAATACATATAGATATGTATAGTGTATAATATATTTAAGTTACTACATATATATGGTAAATATATTATGAAATTGCAAATGTACATATGTATTAATAAAGTAAGGAAATATAGGTATAAAAGTATATGTATATGTGGCCGAAAATATATATATGTATGTATAAAGTATAAAGGTATTGTATATGTATATATATGCATATAGAACATATAGTATATTTAAGGTTATATTATTTAATTTAATAAGTATATTTGTGGAAATAAGTTGAGGGAAATTAGTTATATAAATATATGTATACTTATAAAATACGTATATTAAGGTTATAATATATATAAATATAGAAGTATACTTAATTAGTATATATATAATATATACCATAATAATAAATTAATAAATAAGATAAAATAGTATATATGTGAGAATATGTACCGTAAGTTTAAAAGAATTAGGAAATAATTAATTTGCAAAATTTAAAAATATATAGTAATATATATAATTATACGCATAACATATAAAAATATACAAAACAAGAAAAATATTGAAATTATACAAAAATTGTAGAAATGACACATGGCATTTTCCTTTGTTGCCACATCAGTATAAAATAAATTTTAATTAATTCTTAATTAAAAATAGTAATAAAATAATTAATTAATTAGGAAATTAATATAGTAAAAATGAATTTAATAAGTCTTAAATAAAAAAATTAGTGAAAATAAGTAATTATAGTAAAATAAACCTAAAAGTAAGAAAATTACAAAATATAAGATTTAAATATTTATTAAACCTTAATTATGTAAAGAAAAGTTTAAAATAATATTTTATAATTATTTAAGTAAAAATAATGAATTTCTTAATATTTTTATTTTATAATCGAAACTACGAGTAATAAGGTCCAAAACGGACCCCGTTACAAGAAAATACATCTAAAAACAATCAAAGTGAATTATAAGTTCATTAGAATTCAAACTAGAATGAAAAAGTTATACGTGATTAAAAATTTAAGATAAACCAAAAAAAGTAAGTAAAAGATTTAAGTAAAACTACGTTTATACTATACTTAGGTTATAGTGGAAAACTAGGAAAATATTGATAGATATTTAGTTAATAGAGAAACCTAGCTTTTCAGAACACTTATAAGGTTTCTTATCTTTTAGGTATTCGATTATCAAGTCTTAGAATTCTCAAAGGTCAAGAGAGTAAGCATTAACCTAGGTAAAGGAGTTCTTATGATCTACTATCTACTTATTGTTTGTTACTTATGTACTGCTTGTTGGTTGATATTGATTGTTTAATTGAACGACTAATTGCTTTGTATGCTACCATTCGTGTGATTATTCTCTTAAACTGGTAAATATAACTATTCAACTAAGATAACTAGTTATATCTATCACATGTCTGTGATTTCAATTGGTATATTGATGGAGAGTGCTAGTTTTGCAGATTTTTGAGAAAAGTAATTTTTTAAAAACATTTTTCCAATCTTAAATATATTTTATATGATTTATGTAAGGACTCATAATGTCTATGGATAATATTTTAACCTTAAGATAAAGCTAGTATAGTATTTCCAATTGATTGCAAGAGGACTTGCATATTTGTGTATGTAAAGCCTTAGATTTTTGTTGATAGTGAGATGGACTCGCTATTTATGCCCAAGAGCCTTTTGATATGTTTAGTAAGCAACCCTAGTTGGGGTTCACCTATATTGATTGTTGATTCTTGGACTGAGGTAATAGTTGAGTAATGTTTGCTAGGACCATACCCCTAGGCAGCCTCATACGGTTAAGGTAAGGTGCTCCCTACAGAATAGTATGGAGGAAAAATCAATGTATAGACGACATAAATCTACACCTTCCATAGTTTCAAACGCCTATAGATGTGTTTCTTACATTCATCGCACTTACATTCATTTCGTATTGAGATAATTTGCATGTGTGTTAATTATGTTTGTTTGATAACTCGCTTGAATGGTAGTGGTGAGGAACAAACTCACTGAGCCGTAGTTTGCTCCTTCCCTTATAATTTCTTTTACAGGTTTCTTGTAAGTAAGGATTAGGATAAGTTTGAGAGCAAAGTACAAACTGAAGATAGGTTTGGCAATATTAGAGTTGATTGAAAAGTGTATAGTGGTATAAAAACAGTTTATATAGAGTATATTCATATGATAAGATTATGTAGTATATTTTGTAAATTAGTAAGTTGTTTTACCTTGTCTTAGCATTTGGTAAGAGATACCGATTTTCTACGATTTTGATGGACTGTGGCTTATCAGATATCCATAACCATAGTCACTTATATTTTATAGTAAGTTAATTCATCAAAATTGAAAACCTTAGTAACTAATTGTTTAGTCTTGCAATTTCTTACTTATAAGATGATTCTCGTATCATGGGTACACACGTGATATGAAAATTTTTGGTAATCCTACTAAGCCCCCTTTAAGGTTATGACAATTAGTATTCTTAGTCTAAGCTGATTCATTATCGGAGCCTACTTCATTTACTCATAGCAGAATGGTTGGTCATGACATGGCCCTAACTATTGACTACCATTCTAATCACGGTCCAGTCATTACTTAGGACAATGGTAGAGCTATGGCTGATTTCTAAGCTAGTATAGAGCATTAGTATGACCAATTATAGGGGATTGAGGTTTACAGACCTAGGTAGAGTATAGGATTCGAGGAGTTAGGTATACAAATGGATGTTCCTATTGTACCTACTGAGCTTGTTCAGTAAATGCCCCTTGTAAAGGACTTTAAGTACTATCAGGTTGACCTTGAACTTCATCCTATAATGCTAGTAGGAGGTAACCCCTTCAATGTGTTTACCATTTGTCTGGACCCTTTAGATTTCTAGTTACCCAAAAAGTGGGCCCGACAGACACCTAATGAGGAGTTAAGTGTTTACTCCAGTATTGATTCTACATTTACTATTTTAAGATTCAGATATTTAGATGGTACAAGTGCTGAACCATTTTCATGCCCCTAGTAGATGTACAGATATTTATTTTGATGGGTTGTACCTTTGGAATTGCTGCTGGGCATCAAAGTGATCACACGTACTCCTTTTGTTATATATGTTAGGATCATGTTTAATCATTTTGTACTCTGAGAGTTTTATTTAAGTGAGGTTATATTATATTTGAGAGTTTTTATGTACTGAGAGCTTTATTTATTATGAGGATTTATCTATTGTGAGAAGCTTTGTTGTATTTTGAAACTTTATATTTTGACTTGACTATATATAGTTGTCAGTGGAGATTTACTCACTAGAAGTGACCACTAGATGGATATAACCTCACTATATTGACAAAGAAATGAAAGATTATAGCTTTTATTACTACTGTTGTTATGTGTATGTATGTGTATATATATATATATATATTACTTCCATTTTTAGCTTGCAGTTTCTAAAACTATTCAAATATAGTTGATTATTCTAAGTTAAAGTTGGAAATGAATTTCTTAGTCAAAGTAGGTATAGAAGGAGACCTTAAGTTAATCAGCCCCACCTACTTAAGAGAGATAACCTGGTAGGCCTTAGGATTGTATTGATGAAATCCTTGCTGCTATTAATACACAAAATGAGTTGTTGATGACATATTAGACCTAAGAGCATGTAACACTTGCTCAAGCGTCGCTATTAGTGGTAAATTCAAAGATTCCTTTACTACAACCACCTCTACCTCCACCTTCTCCTCCATCACCAATTTGACCAGTAGGAGTTATGCTTCAAGTAACCTTTGATCTTAGGCAGTAGCATAGTCTATTGTTAGAGTTTATTCACTATAATAAATACTTTAACGATGTAGCCAATAGACCTGATGAGGCTAAGAACTAATTACATAAGATTGAGAGATCATTTGAAGCATTTGAAGCATTTGAAGTATCACCACATCTCAAACTTACTTATGGTACATATATGTTAAAGATGCGAGTGCATACTTGGTGGGAATTAAAGCAGCAGAATTTGAGAGAAATAATTACTTAGGATGTTTTTAGATGTGAATTCCTGAAATATTATTTTCTTAGAAGTTTGAGGCTCAAATACAGTAAGGATTTACTTGATATTATGAAAGGGAAGCGTACTATAGAGCAATACAAAGTTGAGTTTAACAGATTATTATAGTTTACTCCACTAGTTTATCATACCAGTGATAAATTGAAAATGTAGATATTTTCCAAAGGATTTGATCTTTATATGAAAAGAAGACTTCTAGAATTTGAGCTAAGAAACTTTGTTGATATGGTAGAGAAAGTGAGGGTTTTAGACAATGCAAAAAGACAAAGTGAAGTAATGGACAAGCGTAAAGTTAGTTTGTTTGGAAAGAAACAATTCGAAGGGCTAAGTAGCAGTAATAGTAGCAATAGCAAAGTGAGAAGATCTGTGAGACCACAAGGAATGTTTTAGAGAAAGACTGGTAGGCTAACTAAGTGTTGGAAATGCAAAGGGGATCATTATCGAAGAGATTATCCTTAGTTACAAAGGAAGTGTTTTTATTGTGGTGAGGGCTCACAACAAGTAACGGATTATCCTAGAAGAAATGCTATTACTTGCTTCATCTGTAATAAGGTTGGCCACTTTTCTACTGCATCCCCATAGCGTACTGCCGTTACTACTCAAGTTGCTAAGCTACCCTTAACTATTGGATGCTCTACCATCGGAAAAGCAATTTAAAGGACCAAGTATGGGAAATGCACATCCAAGTGCAATAAATGCCGCTAGAGTATATAATTTAGAAGGCAATTAGAGTTATGAGGATTATTCGAGTGAAGATTTAGGAGTGCATGAGGAAATTGATGATTTTGTAGACTTTGAGCTCTTAACAGGTATGCATTTTGATCCTTTTTGTTAAGTTGCTTAAGTTATACTGAATAGTATACAATATTTTAAGCAGTATTAAGTAAATAGGAGTTAGGAATAGAAATTCATGAAGTTATAGAAAGGAAGTAAATCTTAAAAGCATTATGATTCAAAGAACATCAATATAGTTAGGCACTCTATTTACACCTTGTTTGATACAGGAGCTACGCATTCCTTCATAGTCCCTAGAGTGATAAAGCAACTAGGTTTGACTACAATTACTATTGAGTCAAGTCTTAGAGTAAGAACTTTTACAAGAAGTGTTGTAGTTACAAGGGAAATGGTAAAAGGATGTCCTCTAAAAATTCAGGACTTTGATGGTAAAGTAGACATGATCGTTCTTGATATGGATAAATATGATGCCATATTAAGAATGAATTAGATGGCAAGTATTAAAGTTATTATCAACTGCAAAAAAAAGCAAGTGATGTTTGAGATAATAAAAGGGACAAAAGCTGCATTCAAGGGAGATTCTGCTACAGAAGGAGTATGGAAGTTAAGTGCTTTGGAACTGATGATGGATATCAGTTGGTTGAATGCTTTGGAAACTGATTCCAAGAAGTTGAACATAGAAGAAATACGAGTAGTGAACAAGTTTCTCAATGTGTTTCCGGATGAGTTACCTGGGTTGACACAAAAAAAAAAAAAAAATTGACTTTGTTATTGATTTGGTATCAGGAACTGAACCGATATCTAAAGCTCCTTATAGAATGGCTCCAATTGAATTGCTAGAATTGAAAAAGTAATTACATGAGTTACTAGATCAAGGATTTACAAGACTAAGTGTTTCACCATAGGGTGCACCAGTTTTGTTTGTTAAGAAAAAAGATGGATCACTCAGACTTTATATTGACTATAGAGAGTTAAACAAAGTGACCATAAAGAATAAGTAACCACTTCCATGGATTGATGATTTATTTGACCAATTGTAAGGTGTAAGTGTCTTTTTTAGGATTGATTTGAGGTTAGGCTATCACTAGTTGCCAATTAAGTTGGAGGATGTTTCGAAGATAGCATTTCGAATATCGTATGGCCATTATGAATTTCTCGTGATGCCTTTTGGTCTGATGAATGCTCCTGCAAATTTATAGACTTAATGAATCGCGTATTTAGAACTCTAGTGGACAAGTGCATGATTGTGTTCATTGATGATATTTTAGTATATTTTGCTACACCTAAACAACATGAAAAACATTTAAGAACAGTGTTGTAGACATCATGAGAACACAAATTACATGCCAAATTATCCAAATGTAATTTCTAGTTGAAAGAGATGTCTTTCCTTAGATATGTAATAATTGGGGATGGTATATCTATTGATCAAGAAAAGATTAAAGCCATAATGGATTGGAAAAGACTAGAAATAGTAACTAAAATTCAAAGTTTTCATTGTTTAGCTGGGTATTATAGAAAATTTGTTAAAGACTTTTCAAAGATGTCCAGGCCACTCACCCAATTAACATAAAATAATGTAAAATTTGAGTGGAGTGATAAGGTAAGACAAGAGTTTTCAAGAGTTGAAGAAAAGGTTAGTATTTGCCCTGATCCTTAGGTTACCAAATAATGAAGCCTTTCACTATATACAGTAATGCTTCTAAGAATGGATTGGGATGTGTACTTATGTAAGGCGAAAAGATGATCGCATATGCTTCAAGATAATTAAGACCACATGACCAAAACTATCCAATGCATGATTTAGAGCTTATAGTTGTGGTATTTGCATTGAAGTCGTGGTGACACTATTTATATGGTCAAAGATGTGTGATTTTTACTTATCGCAAGAGTCTTAAATATTTGTTTACTTAGAAAGAATTAAATATGAGAGAAAAGAGATGGTTCGAGTTGATTAAGGACTATGATTTGGGGATTAATTACTACCCTGGTAGAGTGAATGCCATTACTGACACTTTAAGTAGAAAGAATCATGCCAAAATAGCATCTCTTCTTACTGATCAGAAAGAATTAATTAAGGAAAATGAAAGATTAAATTTGGAGCTTTCCTAGCATGAAGTAGATGTTGAATTGTCAAACTTGGTAATTGAGCCGACATTGATAGAAAGAGTCAGAAATGCACAACAAAGTGATCTTGTCTTGAGCCAGGTCAAAGAAGAAATGGCAAGTAGGAAGTACACCAATTTTAAAATAGATGAATATAGAGCACTTCATATGAATAACAAACTGTATATACTCGATAATCTAGAGCTTCGAAAAGAGATTTTAAATGAAGCTCATTATTTAGGTTATACTATACATCTAGGAGGAATAAAAATGTATCAAGACTTGAAGAAGAACTTCTAGTGGAATGGAATGAAGCAAGATGTCATTGATTTTGTACTTAAGTATGAAACTTGCCAAAGAGTAAAAGCTAAACATCAACAACCACGAGGACTGTTGCAATCACTACTTGTTTCTGAGTGGAAATGGGATCAGATATTCATGGATTTTTTAAATGGTTTACTAAAGATAGATGCTAGTTTTGATGTGATTTAAGTGATTATTGATCAACTTACTAAGTGAACTCACTTTCTACCAATTAATATGACTTTCTCCTTAGAAAAGTTAGCTTGAATTTATATAAAGGAGATAGTGATATTGCATGGTGTTTTAGTAGGGAACGTATCAGTTAGAGATCCTAGATTTGTATCAAAATTTTGGAGAAGTTTGTTGAAAGTTATGGCAATAAGATTGCAATTCAGTACAACATATCATCCTCAGACTGATGGACAAACTGAAAGGACTATACCGACTCTAGAGGATATGTTAAGGGCATGTACCATTGAATTTAAGGGGAGTTGAGATACTTATTTTCCTTTGATTGAGTTTGCTTACAACAACATCTATTGCTCTACTATACAAATGCTACCTTACGAAGCTTTGTATGGGGAAAAGGTCGCTCTCCATTATTTTGGGAAGATATAGAGAAAGTTACAATAGGACCAAATTTGGTACAAGAAACAATCGATAAGATTATGGTTATTAAGTAGAAAATGAAAGAATCCCAAGTTAGATAGAAGAGTTGAGCTAATTTAAAAAGAAGAGAATTGGAGTTTCAAGTAGAAGATCATGTGTATCTTAAAGTAAAACTGATCAAAAGCATTCATTGTGCAAAAGCTCAAGGCAAATTGAGTCCAAGATATATAAGTCCTTTTGATATCTTGAAAGGAGTCAGGAATTTAGCTTATCAATTGGCTTTGCCACCTATTTTTATCAAGAATCCATAATGTTTTTCATGTATCTATTTTCAAGAAAAACTTTCCCAATCCTAATCATATCGTTGAGTTAGAACCAGTAAGACTGCAAGAGAATTCAACTTGTGAAGAACACCTAGTGAAGATTACAAATAACAAAGTACAGCAATTAAGGAATAAAAAGATCTGTTATGTCAAAGTGTTGTGGAGAAATCATGAATGAGAATCAGTGACCTAGAAAGTAGAGGATGAAATGAAACATCGATATCCACTTTTATTCAAAGAATTAAGTATGCCTTTTAAATTTTGAGGACAAAACTTAACTAAAGTAAGGAAGGATTTGAACCTTGTAAAGTTTTAATCTAAACTCTACACTGGACCCGAGTGTTCTAGATAATTTCATGAGTCAATAAGGCTAAGTAAAATAAAATTTTTATTAAATTATGAATTTGAATATATTATAAGAAATAAAAACCCTAAAATTTCGATTGAAACCTTAATTATGTACAAAAACTTTAAACCCTATGTATGTGTAAGTATCCGATATTGAACTTAAACTTAATGAAAACCATAACACTATAATTTTAAGCTTATATAATGAATAAATTTACCCCAACAGTAATACAACCCTAATTAAATACAATTATTGACCAATACGCGTAATCGCATAAAGATGTTAACGAACGAGTTGGGATAAATTCTAAATATTATAAACGTAATAAGTAACAATTTAATTAACAAAATTTATAATACTAAGAATATTATTTCATAATTATTAAGTCTATAATTTTAAACTTAGAAAATTAACCTTATGATTTTTAATTATTTCTTTTTTCTTTTTCTTCCTTATTTTTTCTCTTCATTTCCACATGTTTTCTTTCTCCTCTATTGGATATGTACAACAGCCCATATGCCTAAAAAATACTTGGTTAAGATTAGGTGAATAGGATAACATCTAATTACTTATGGTTATCTTATATCTTTTATCATTTGTTTTTTTTTTTTTTTACTTTTCACTTTTTATTTTTCCATTTCCTTTTTCTTTTACAGTTGCTCTCTTCTCCCTCTTCTAATTTCTAAGTCATTCTAATTTAAAGCAAAACATACCTTTTTTTTTTCTTTTACAAACCATGAACCCCTTTCCCTTTCCTATTTATTTTTCATTTGGTTATTTCCTTTTCTTTCAATTTCATTAAGTGAAGTAAGAAGAAGAAGAAGGATCTTTGGGGTTACTAATTCAAGGCATTTCAAAGAAAGATTATTTAGTAGGTATTGTGTCTTTAGTATTTCTTGCAAGTCATGTAATATGTATTTATTTTGTAGTATATTTTGTTAATTACATGTATTTTGGGCATATGTAATATAGTTCAAATTGTAATTTCTTTATCTTGTAATAAAGCTACTTCTACATGTATTGAAATTTTATGAAAAGTTAGTATTATATCATGTACATATGTTCATATATGTATATAAATACTTAGGTATCTTTATGTGTACATATATGCTATAATTGATTATATAAGTAATTGGTGTAAAGAGATTTATGTATATGTATATGCGCACATATAGTAGTTGTATATTATTTATTTTTATTATAAATATATATATGTATATGCGATTGGTTATATATGTATGTATAGAGTATAAATATATAAGTATAGTATATGTACATGCATATAGCATATATAGTATATCTAGGTTTATATGTTAAATTACATATGTATATATGTATAAATAAATTAAGGAAAACTAATTAAATAAGTGTTTGTATAAGTATTGTAGATATCCAATTTTTGCCCCTTTTTTATTTTATTTTATTCAATAGGGTAAAGGGTCTTAAATTAGGAAAAATACAAAAAAAAATGAAAAATTAAGAATACCCAAAACATGAAATTTAGAAAATACAAAAAATGCAATAACATGAACAAGCACAAAAAAATAAGAAATTTAGAAAAAAGACAAAAAATAGACAAATTTACGAAAATTTATAAAAATTGTGAAGTCACAAAAAATAGGAAAAATTGAAAAAATAAGGAATTTAGAAAATAATAAATTATTTAGATAATTTAATAGAATAGATTTTTTAAATAACGAGAGGACTATCGGGCCTAAATTTAGATTTGAATTTAGCATAGATTGAACAATTGCACATATGAGCAAGGTACAAACTAACGGCTTAACGAATAAGCACATGGACTTTGCATATTGGTTTGGCTAGAGATTAGGTGTTCGAGACTCACTAGAGGCATTTAGTTGTTTTTATCTTTTTCTTTTTCAAACTCCTCGCGTTACCACTTGTCAAGTCATCATTGGGTTATGGATCTAATTGTGATACATAAAACTTTTTTATTGGTCTAAACAACAAATTTTCTTTCCTTTTATTTTCTCCCCTTTCCTTTTTTCCTTTCCTTTCTTGTTTAACAAAAATAAAAACAAACAAAAAAAAGGTATATGCACAAGGGGGACTCTCTCTCTCTCTCTGTAAAAACTGATCTCTCTCTCTCTCTCTCTCTCTCTTTCTCTCCACTATTACTCTCTCTCTTGACTATTTTCCTTCCTTCTAACTCCCTCTCTTTCGACCACTGCAACACATAAACTACCCTTTCTCTCTCCACCCCCGATCTTTTCTCTCACTGAAACCAAACCTCAAACCACCACGCTCTACCTTCATCCTAGCAACTAACAGCAATCAGTAACCTTTACTATGCCCCCTTGAACACTACATACGCACGCTTAGTCACTCATGACAGCAACTTGCTCTCTCTATATCTATATCCATGCGCTCGCGCCATACATAGCAGTACCCTCTCTTTCGCTAGCCACATATGCTGCTATCATATGCCCAAGCACAAACCCATGGCCAGCTAACAACCACGCATAGCAACAACAGATGTACACGTACACAGACTCAACTGTAACTTCCTAACCCATTTTCTCAACCCACCTCCACCATAATACTCCAGCTACATATGATGCTACCCCTACAACTTAAACCTAACATCAACTCAGTAACAATAGCAAACAAGCATCAAACTAACTTCAACCCAAGCTAATACTATCCCTCACTTAAATACCCAGTCTACAACGACGTGATTGCACATACCCTAAGCACTCAAACCCCCTTCTTCTATATAAGCTATCACCAGCACCTACCATCAATAGTACCCCAATCTTCATCATCATCTTCCTCATTAACCGTACTACAGCAACTGAACCTTAAACAGCACTTACACTGAACACCGATTAACCCATCACCATCCATGTACACTTAGAATCACTACCCTAACTTACCTTCCAAGCCAAACCAAGCTTATGGATGAACTCCACAAACTCGAAAGCACAAGACTCGACCCCATTTCATGCCGCAATAAACAAAGCTACAACCGTATACATCCGCCTGAACCGACCATCTTTAAAACTATTACTCGGCTAACTCAAAACACTAAGGTGTCACTTTAGAAGCCCCTATTGTCAATGAGAATCACATAAAAATGGTCTTCCCTGCTTAGTTTGGTGCCTAATTTTGTCTTAAGCATGTTGATTTGCCATCTACAATTACTGGACTCCACCTCATGTGAACCTCACATGTGCTTAGGCCAACCCAATCCTAACCTACCTAAAGACATGCGCCCATACCCAAGTCCGACCCATGTGTTGTTGTCATATTTGGTCCAACCCTAATTTCGGTTTTATTTGTTTTTTTATATTATTTTATTTTATTTATCTATATACTTTTCTTCATAAATGTATTATACATTGTATGAAAAAGGATAAGAAAGAGAAAAGAAAAAAGAAAGATCGAAGAAAGAAAAAGGAAAATAGAAAAAGAAAAAAATGGCTTAGTTTAGTTTTATGCTTTAATACATAAATAAAAATAAAATAAAATAAAGAAAGAAAATAAAAAAATGGTAATAATGAAAATTTTTGTTTTATCACTTAGAAAAGTAAATTTTCTAAGTAAATAAAAATAAATCAACTCTTTTTCAAAATTAAGACCACTTTAGAATTTTTCAAAAAATAAAACCCTGATTTAGAATCCTCTTAGTATCTTTTCTAAAAAGTAATCAAACTGGTTAATTAACGTAAACCCGAGTGTTTTTCTAAAACTAAAATCAAATCTGTTGATAAGTATTTTTTGATAATTATTACACAGGCTTATATTTGTTGGCCTAATACTTAAGCCTAACCCAATGATTCAGTGCGGGAACAATCTCCACCGACTTACTATAAATACTCAGCAAGACGCCCAAGTAAGGGGCTCTTCTCTATTCTCTCATTTTGATAACCATTCAACCACTTAACTCTCATGAAGAGAGCCAACTTAGGCATCGAAGTTAGATCACCCTCCAGTAACCCCCGTAGCCATTTTCTCGTGTTGCAAGTGTTTATATATTGGAACAAGAATCACTTATCAACAATTGGTACCGTCTATAGGAATCTGTAATTATTGCCATGATTCCTAATGTTCTTAAAAAAAAATTCTCCCAACGAGACGTTCCTCCCTTAGATGAATTTGTTCACATCCAAATTTCTTTTTCCTTTTTTCCTTAAATTTGCATACTTATGCAGTATTCTAAGATGATGGAGATCTTCATTTCAATTATGGCTGCTCAAGGCACTTTTTTTCCCCTTTTTTAAGCTTCAAATATTGTTTGTTTCTTACCAAAAAGACAAGACTTTGAGTGCTTTCTACTTAGGGTTTTAAATTATAAATATATTTCGTAAGAGGAACAATTATGCAGCATTCCTCCTTAGAAGATGCATGAGAGCCAAAAGTAATTTCTTCTTATGCATGATGGTTTTCTTCATGCACGATGGTTTTTTTCTTATGCACAATGGTTATCTTCATATGCATGGCAATTTTCTTCCAATGAAGGATGGTTTCCTTCATGCATGCGATGGTTTTCTTCCAACATGTGACGATTTTCTTCACACGCATGGCAGTTTTCTTCTTGCACATAGCAATTTCTTCATGTAGATGACGGTTTTATTATTGCAAAAATTTAACTGCTACTTATGGCTAGTTTATAACTGTTGTTCTCAAGCATAGCCATCATACTTCATCTTAGCCAATTTATACCTACAAATGATAGATCCTTGTCATTATTTTCAAATGGTTGTAAACTTTAGCATACGAGCAAGTTTGCAATTCTTCCAAGCTCAATGTTAACAAAGCTTTGTTTACATTCCGACCAAAGCTCTTACACCATGGCTTCACATTCAAGCTTAGTCATACATTAACCAAACTGAGAAATAAGTCAATTCTGAGCCGAGCACTGTAAAGTGCTAAGTTGCTCACTTTGTTAAACAAACAAACTCCAAGTTTTGTGCCGAGTTGCCAAGTGTTTCTATCGACTTGCAAGGTAGCTGAGACGCCGACTACTTCTCGAGTCAATTAAGCCCCCAAGCACCATAGCCAATGTTAGATCTAGAACTTGCATGAAGTCCCCAAGTGCTGTAGCCAAAAAATTACAAGTTATAATGCTAAGAAACTTAAATCGCAGAACACCTGCTATTGATTCCAATTTAATCCCGACGTTGGTCCTATTGAGTCAAAGCCTAACTGGTTGTTATGAACTCTTTTTGTTAAGTTAAGAAAGTATTGAATGTCGAGTTCTACACCTACATACAAAGCTAAGAAATTGCATTCACTAGTCTAAGCTCTATGCCGAATGCCAAGTAGCAATGAATATTTATCGAGCTAGTTGTCTTCAGTACCAAGATCCTCACTTTGCTGAACGAAGTCCGAGTTCCTTGCCGAGTTACCAAGAAACTATAATGAAGAATAGCCAACAAATCCTAGCAAAGCTGTGATTGCCTAAGTTGAAACGAACAAATTTTCCGCAAAGGTGTTTCATGCTGAGCAAAGTTTTTGTGCAATTATGCGTATGGTAATCCATGCCTATGTTTATTTTATCGGCTAGCCAAATTGTCGAGAAAACGGCTAGAAGATTTGCGCGGGGTTTTTTCTGTGTTATTTCTACAATTCATTCAAGCTTTCCTTAGGGAAGATGAAGGGCAATTAGACACGTGCTGGTCACCATGCTTCTAAGCTCTACATGAAGTGGTCAAGAAGTCTTCGATCAAGTTATTCACTTTATAAGTAGCCGAGCTTGTACTTAGTGGCCGAGTAATTGCTATCAACAACCATCAACTTCATGTGCCGTAACGACTTAATAAGCTCATCACATGATATGCCAAGTAACTTCAACTTTATTCAATAATTCAAGGCCAACAAGGCGGGTTTGAACAATTCCAGAAGAATTGCATTTGAAGAAGCTAATGCTGAGGGCAAATGTAAATATAAGTATCTGAAAGCTGAATCATTTGTAGTCCACATGTCCATCATGCAAGTGTTTATCTCATGTTGCACTTCATACTTGGCTATTGATGATATTCATATTTAATTCTTGGTTTCCATACCAAGTTATATCTATTTGCATTCATCACACTTTATTTAATTCTTAGCAAGCTCATTCCAACTTCCCTTTAGGATGAGTACAAGAACTCAAAAATAGATTGGGGATAAGGAAACCTCTCCACTTTAAGCCTTTGCAAACGTAATCCACTAACGAGTGACTCTCAAGAGCTTTAAGTTCTACACATTACAAATGACGAGCTAGTATAAACTTAATTGCTCTATCAAATAAATAGATGACAAGCTACTTGAAAACCATAAGCCATTAACTAGCAACAGATAGGATACTCTAAGTCCAACAACTTACATGGACGATAAGTAAATAAGGCCAAAGTCCTATACATTAACAGACTAAAGGTCAACCAGCCAATTTTTACGATTCTATTTAGCATAAGTCACATCCAACTCAGACAACCTAAATGCTCCTTCGGCTCTTCAAGTGTTCTGGCCTCCTCAGGCCCTTGCTTCTTAGGCACTTTCGCCTCTTCAGGCGTCCTTGCCTTCTTAAGAACTCTTGCCTCTTAGGTACTTTTACCTCTCAGGTGCTCCCACCTCTTCAAGCATACTTCGCCTCTTCAAGCGCTCCCGCCTCTTCAAGCGCTCCCGCCTCTTCAGGCCTTTGCTTCTTCAAGTGCTCTAGCCTCCTCAAGCCCTTACCTCTTAGGCGCTTTCGCCTCTTCAGGCGTTCCTTGCCTTTTTAAGCACATTAGCCTCTTCAAGCTGTAATTCCAAATCTCTCCAGAAATCGCATGAAATTAACCTCCCTAGATACTCTCTTTTCCAACTTTGTCACCAAAGAGAATGAGGGGCAAGTGTTAATAAGCATTTTTCGATAATTATTATACAAGCTTATATTAGTTGGCCCAATACTTAAGTCTAGCCCAATGATCCAGTCTAGGAACAATCTCCACTGACTCACTGTAAATACTATGCAAGACGCCTAGGTAAAGGGCTCTTCTCTATTCTCTCATTTTGAAAACCATTCAACCACTTGACTCTCATGAAGAGGGCTAACTTAGGCATCAAAGTAGTTACATCAAATCACCCTTTGGTGTCCTCAATAGCCGTTTTCTTGTGTTGTAGGTGTTTGTATACCAAAACAAGAATCACCCATCAACAAAATCAACCCTTTAATGTTTTTAGTAAACGAACTACAGAAGTCTAATCCCGAATAGTAGGTAGTAGGCACTTGTACATAAGTATGAGACAACTTAAAATATGGAAAGTTTTATTTTTTCCATCTTTGTAGATATTTGTGTAAATTAATCAAATTAGTTATGTGTAATATAATTAGCTATTTAGAAACTGAAAAAGGGTACTATTAAAAAGCAAATTTAATGAATTAGCCCCTAAATCTATTTAAAAACCGTTTTATAAATTGGTTTTCTTAATAAACTAGTAGCTAAGTTATAACTAATCATTAGGTATAACTTAACTCTTTTTCTCGACTCCGGTCGAGTGGCAACTCTAATACATTTTCAAAATAAAAATCAGTTTTCTTTAAACCTTAGTTAAGGGTCAGTATTTAACGAATAGGATTTAGTATTGATCGGTTTAAAATACATCTAATTTAAAAAGAACCGAGAGAAAAAAAAAAAAAACCAATCTCGACAGCTTAGTGACTCCACTAAGGACATCAAAAGGGCTAGCGATTGCACTAGGGACATCAAGAAGGTCAATCACTTAACTACTATCCGAAGCTAAAATTGCTTTTGAAAATACCCATGTTATTTAGTTGTTTGTTTATTTATTTATTTAATTGTATATTTATTTGTTTATTTGTTATTAAATTCATGTGTAGATTTTGTTTTGGTTAGCATATTTATTTTGCATATAGCATACATCGGGATATAAGGGGTTCATTTATTGCATTGAAGATACAGGGTAGATGCGATCAGACCTAGACCGTCTTAGGACCCTAAGAGGGGGGGGGGGGGGGGGAGGGCATTGTATAAGTTCTGAGTGTTGTGGAGTAACCACCGCACAAGGCCAATTAGGCCACCCCACTTAAACTCGTTATGACCAATGAAAGTGTTTTTCTAAAAACAAGTGAGATCACAGAGTTTAAGGACCTTTTTGAACCTACCCTAATTGTATATACTCCCTTTCAAGCTTGAGTTAATACATTACCTTTAAGAAATTGAAACCTTACAAATCGTTCAAGAGTTTTAACACAATCAAGTTTTTGAAAATTACAGTAGGGTTGCAACTTAAGGAGTAATGTATTAACCCAAATGACCCTAACATCTGCATACTTCCACTTTTTTTTTTCTTTTGTTGCATAGATGACTGATTCTTATCCATAAAATGTGTAAACTTAGGATAGTAGACAACCAAGCAAATAATCAAGTGAATGATAAGCCACTAGACATCTCTAGGATTTCTTTTACAAATGCTGAGATATGAGATTGCCTACTTGAAAGAAAAGCTCGAGTGTTCTAAAGCTCACAATCGAACCTTAAGGTCCCTTTTAGCATAGGTCATTAGGGATACTTATGAGATGATAGAGGACCTTGAGGCTCATATACGAGACTTAATGTAAGGTTTTTTCCATTTCACAAAGCCTAGAATAAATATCAAGTTTCGAAATAAATGTTAGGTTCTTTGCCTTTATTTTTATATTATGATCTTTTTCAAAATAATAAAGTTCTCTTTAGTTTATTATTCTTCATTCTTTAACGTTCTCGTCTTTGTAAATAATCCTTCAATAAACATTCATCTAACCACTATTCCTTCTCATTTAGGGAAATATAAATAAAATCCATACACTTGTAAATGGAAACCTAAAAATCACCATCCTTATTTATATATTATTTTTTGAAAATAAAACTTTACCTTTCTCTCTCTTAAAAAAAAACAATATATATATATAAATGAAAAGAAAAGTTGCCAATGGCTATAAGTCTTTACAGGCTCAAAGAGCCAACCCCAAGCTTAGGCCTTTAGCCTACTTAAGCAACCAACCCAAACACTTGGCTTTCAACCCACACAAAAATAAGCAAACACAAACCCTTTGGCCCATTCAAGCAACCTACCCAAACGCAAGCCACTTGGCTAAGCATTCGATCTAAATACCAACCTTAGACCCATTTAAGTGACCTATCCAATACAAGCCACTAGGCCAGGTAACCAATCTGAACATGAACTACAACCCATTGAGACAGTTGACCTAAGCACAATCCTCAACCCCTAAAAGTAACCAAGCCAAGCTAAAATCCTTGGTTTGTTTAGAAAGCCAAACCCAATCATAAACCAAACCAAAACACAAAGTCAAATACCAGGGCATGATTTAAGAAACTGAAGGGTAAGGCCAATCTTCACCCTAGGCGAATAAATATAGATTCCTCCTTAAGAAATCAGTAATTTACTTTTAAAAAGTTTAGAATAAGAAGAGGTAAACTATATCCTATATACTAACCTGAAACACTTTTGAGAGTTGAGCAACATAATGGTGAGGATACTTTAGATTCATTCCTTTAAGAAAGTCCACTTTGAATGTGATACATAGAATAAAATGAAGTTAGGCATTCATTTCTGAATCCTAAACTCTATTACCCTTTGTTAACCCCATAGGGCCAATTTGGAGAATTTTCAAATTTAAACCCCATCAAGAACCACCCTACAATGGGCAATTCAGAGGTTAGGGTCAAGGTAAGATTGGTTTATGCTTATTTAAGTAACATTAATTCAAAAACAACTTTTATTTTTGATAAATTATTTTGCTTTGAAATGAAGAAGAGTCAATTTCCTTTTCAAACATCTCAAGCCCATATACTAGAAATCCATAAATTTAGGGCCTAGGATCATTTAAAAAGCAAAAACTCAGCAATGGAGACAATTTTTCTTTGGGCCAAAAGAATAAAAAAGAATAATGAGAGATAGTAGCACAAAGTAAAGATAATAAAAAAGAAAAGAGATAATGGAGAAAAGAGGTCGGAGAATTAGGCTAGAAGAGTAAGATGAAAAGCCCAAGAGATATATCACATTCTAGTAGAGGCAACAAAACTGAATTAAAAAACTAGGGAATCCAAGCCCAAAAAGCCCTTAAAAACACAAAACCCTGAATCACATTCTAAAAGCCTAGAAACCCAAAATCTCTATACCCAATCTGAAATCTTTCCTACTTATGTTGAATCATATGAGGCCTACCTACCCATAATACCACCCTTACACAAGTAAAAGCTCTTTTGACCTTGAAAAATAATCTATTTTTAATAAAAGTTATTTAAAACTAAGGCAAGCATGCTTCTAATTGTTCCCTAAGGTTCTTGACTTGTATACCCGAGATTAATAAAAGTATTTCTTTCAAAATAGGCCCCTTCATTAATCATTTTTCAAACCCTTGGACCAAAAGCCTAAATTCATAATATTGAATCGAAAAAGATCTAACAGATTTATTAAAGTCGTATCACATACAAATTAGACTGTAAGTTTTGGAACTAAAGTCGAGAGTAAAATCTAGACTAAGAGCTAGTGAAGAAAACCTCTTTGACTAAACTAATCATAAGTTACCTTTTCCTTAAGAAAGAAATGCCTTAAAATCACAAAACCCCATGAGAAAGCCTTAGGGCTTAGGGCATTGAGAAACTCCACATGATTATCAAGGATAAGAGTGGTTATGAGCTTGTACCAATTGGAAAAACTTTAAAAAAGAGAGAGAGATAAAAGGAAAAAGAAGAAGAGAAGGAAAGTAAAAGCTTGTTATAAGATTTTTTTCCAAATCCACATCAACTAAAGAAGCTAAGTTTTCAACTCATGTGATTGCATTTCCTTTTCAAATTGGTCACATTTTTTAAATTAACCTAAATAGTCTAGATCATTTTTCTTAGTTGTAGTTTTAATATCTTTCATTTCTTTTTCAAATCAAGGGGCCTATCCCTAATGCATTTTTTCATAAATGGTTTTTCAACAATTTCTTTGTAAATACTTTTCCAAGTCAAGAAGTTTTTTTCTTTGAAAGAAAAAAAAACTCGCTTTCTTTACTTTAATCCTTCATCAATTTCCTCTTAGGGTTTAAGCTAGCTCTTAGAGCATTGTCCATTATTTTAATTCACTTTTTAGGGATTTAGCCAGCCTTTAGGGTATTGACCCATTCTTTCACTCTTTTAAGGATCCTAGCCAGCTCTTAGAGTGCTAACCTACGCTTTTTAGGGTCTTAGCCAGCTTTAAGAGCACTTTACCTACCTTGGTTAGTCAGCTCAATAGGACACAACAAAGTTTCCTCATTTAGTTTAGGATCTTAGCCAGCTTTAGGGGCACTTTGCTTACCTTGGTTAGTTAACTCATTGGGGCATGACCAAGTTTCTTTATTCAGTTTAGGGTCTTAACTAACTATAGGAGCACTTTGCCCACCTTAGTTAGTTAGCTCATTGTAGTACAAACCAAGTTTTTTTATTCGATTTAGGGTCTTAGCCAACTCTAAGAGCGCTTTACTTATGTTGGTTAGTCAACTCATTGAGACACAACCAAGTTTTCTCGTTCGATTTAAGGTCTTAGCCAACTCTAGGGGAGCTTTACCTACCTTAGTTAGTCAACTCATCAGGGGCTCTAAGAACACTTTGCCCACCATGGTTAGTCAGCTCATTAGGACACAAACCAAGGTTTTTCATTCAGTCTAGGATCTTAGTCAACTTTAGGTTAGTTAGCTCATTAGAGTACGACCAAGTTTTCACATTCAATTTAGGGTCTTAGCTAACTCTATGAATGCTTTGCATACCTTGGTTAGTTAGCTCATTGGGGCATGAACCAAGGTTTCTCATTCAGTTTAAGGTATTAGCCAACTCTAGGAGCACTTTGCCCACTTTGGTTAGTTAACTCATTGAGGTACAACTAAGTTTTCTCATTGAGTTTAGGGTCTTAGCCAGCTCTACGAGCACTTTACTCACCTTGGTTAGTCAACTCATTAGTGTACAACCAAGTTTTCACATTCAGTTTAGGGTCTTAGCTAACTCTACGAGCGATTTGCCCACCTTGATTAATCAACTCATTGGGGCACGAACCAAGGTTTCTCATTTAGTTTAAGGTGTTAACCAGCTCTAAGAACACTTTACCCACCTTGGTTTGTCCGCTCATTGAGGCACGACTAAGTTTTCTTATTGAGTTTAGGGTCTTAGCCAGCTCTATAAGTACTTTACCCACCTTGGTTAGTCAGCTTATTAGGGTACAACCAAGTTTTCTCATTCAATTTAGGGTCCTAGCCAACTTTAAGAGCACTTTACCTACCTTAGTTAATTAACTCATTAGGACACGACTAAGTTTTCTCATTCAATTTAGGGTCTTAGCCAATTCAAGGAGCGTATTGCCCATTTTAATTAGTCAACTCATTAGGGCATGAACCAAGGTTTCTCATTCAGTTTAGGTTGTTAGTTAGCTCTAAGAGCACTTTGCCCACCTTGGTTAGTTAGCTCATTGAGGCACGACTAAGTTTTCTCATTCAGTTTAGGGTCTTAGCCTACTCTACGAGCGCTTTACCTATCTTGGTTAGATAGCTCATTAGGCTACGACCAAGTTTTCTCATTCAGTTTAAGGTCTTAGCCAACTCTAGGTTAGTTAGCTCATTAGAGCACAACTAAGTTTTTGTATTCAGTTTAGGGTGTTAGCCAGCTCTAGGAGCTCTAAGAGCACTTTGCCCACCTTAGTTAGTCAGTTCATTGAGGCACGACAAAGTTTTCTCATTGAGTTTAAGGTCTTAACCAACTCTACGAATGGTTTACCTACCTTGGTTAGTCAACTCATTAGGGAACGACCAAGTTTTCTCATTTTGTTTAGGGTCTTAGCTAACTCTAGGAGCACTTTACCTACCTTGGTTAATTAGCTAATTAGGGCATGACTAAGTTTTCTCATTCAATTTAAGGTCTTAGCTAACTCAAGAAACGTATTGCCCACCTTATTTAGTCAGCTCATTGGGGCATAAACCAAATTTTCTCATTCAATTTAAGGTCTCGGCTAGTTTTAGGAGTGCTTTGCCTACCTTGGTTAGTTAGCTCAATGCAGTAGCATCAAGTTTTTTCAGTCAATTTAGGGTTTTAGTCAGCTCTATGAGAGCTTTACCCACCTTGGTTTGTCAACTCACTGGGTCACAACTAAGTTTTCTCATTCAGTTATGGATCTTAGCTAGCTCTAGGAGTGTTTCGCCCACTTTAGTTAGTCAACTCATTGGAGAACAACCAAGTTTTCTCATTCAGTTTAGGGTCTTAGTCGACTTAAGGAGCTCTTCACCTGCCTTAGTTAGTCAGCTTATTAGGGCATGACTAAGTTTTCTCATTCATTTTAAGGTCTTAATTAGCTCTAAGAATGCTTTACCTACCTTGGTTAGTCAGTTCACTGAGGTACGACCAAGTTCTCTCATTCAGTTTAGGGTCTTAACTAACTCTAGGAGCACTTGGCCTACTTTGGTTAGTCAACTCATTGGGGTAAGACTAAGTTTTCTCAGTTAGTTTAGGGTTTTAGTTAGTTTTAGGAGCGCTTTCCCTGCCTTGGTTAGTCAACTCATTAGATCACGACTAAGTTTTCTCATTCAATTGAGGGTCTTAGCCAACTCTAGGGGTGCTTCGCCTACCTTGGTTTGTCAACTCATTAGAGCATAACCAAGTTTTCTCATTCAGTTTAAGGTCTTAGCTGGCTCTAACAATGCTTTCCTTACCTTGGTTAGTCAGCTCATTATAGTATGACCCAGCTTTCTCTTTTAGTTTGGGGACTTAGCCAACTCTACGAACGCTTTACCCACCTTGGTTAGTTAGCTCATTGGTGTGCGACCAAGTTTTTGTATTCATTTTAAGGTCTTAGCTAAATCTAGGAATGCTTTGCCATCTTAGTTAGTCAACTCAATGAGACATGTCTAAGTTCTCTCATTCACTTTAGGGTCTTAACCAACTCTCAGAGCGCTTTGCCTACCTTTATTAGTAAGCTCATTAGGGTACGACTAAGTTTTCTCAGTCAATTTACGATCTTAGCCTGCTCTAATAGCACTTTACCCACCTTGGTTAGTCAGCTCATTGGGACAAGACCAAGTTTTCTTAGTCAGTTGAGGGTTTTAGTCAACTTTAGGAGCACTTTACCCACCTTGGTTAGTTAGCTCATTAAGTCATGACCAAGTTTTCTCATTCAGTTGAGGGTCTTAGTTAGCTCTAGGAGTGCTTCGCCTGCCTTGGTTAGTCAGCTTATTGGAGCACGACCAAGTTTTCTCATTCAGTTTAGGGTCTTAACCGGCTTAAGAAGCACTTCACCTGTTTCACCTCGATTCATTAGCTCATAAGAGCACAACCCGACTTTAATTTTTCTTTGAGAATTTCTACCAGCTCTTAAAGTGTCATCCCCCTGTTGCTACCAAAATCCCTAGTGGATTAAGCCTAGGATAGCTAGCTAGAGCTTTCCTTAGGACAAATTCCACTCATAGGGCAAAAATAGTGTTTCTTTTGTCTTTGTGGTAAAGTTTTATTCAAATTTCACCATAAAGAAGAGCAATTGTAAACACCTAATTTTTATCCATTTTTTATTTTATTTTATTTTTTTTCAATAGGGTAAAGGGTTCTAAATTAAGAAAAATACAAAAAAATGGAAAATTAAGACTACCCAAAAATTTGAAATTTAGAAAATACAAAAATAGGAAAAAGAATAAAAAATAAGAAATTTAGAAAAAAGACAAAAAATGGAAAAATTTAGGAAAATTTATAAAAATTGGAAAGTCACAAAAAATAGAAAAAATTGAAAAAAATAGGGAATTTAGAAAATAATAAATTGTTTAGATAGTTTATAGAATATATTTTTTAAATAAGGAGAGAACCGTTGAGCTTAGGTTTAGATTTGAATCTAGCTTAGGCTGACTTCGTTTATATGTGAGACATAGATCAACGGCCTAACAAATAAGCACATAAACTTTATATATGGGTTTAGCTAGAGATTAGGTATTCAAGACTCACTAGAAGCATGAAGTTGTTTTTATCTTTTTCTTTTTCAAACTCCTCGTATTGCCACTTGTCAAGCCATCATTGGGCCACATGTCTGATTGTGACATATGACACTTTATGATTGGTCTAAATAACAAATTTTTTTTCCTTTTTTTTTCTCCCCTTTCCTTTCTCCCTCCTTTTCTCGTTTAAAAAAAACAAACAAACAAAAAAAGGGGCACATGTAGGGGGGACTCTCTCTCTTTCTTTGGAGATCGACCTCTTTCTCTCTCTCTCCATAATCTCTTTCTCCACTGTCACTCTCTCTCTCAAGTAATCTCTCTCTCTCTAACTCCCTCTCTCTCAGCCATTGCAACGCATAAACCACCCTCTCTCTCTCTACCCCCGATCTTCTCTCTTACTGAAAACAAATCTCGAACCACCACGCTCTACCTTCATCCTAGCAACTAATAGCAATTGGCAACCTCCACTACTCCCCCACAAACACCACACACACCCCCAGTCACTCACAACAGCAACTCCCTCTCTCTAAATCCATATCTACATGCTCGTGCCACATAAAGAAGTACCCTTTCTTTCTCCCACCATGCATGCTACTGTCACATGTCCAAGTACAAACCCACGGCTAACGAACAGCCCCGCATAGCGGCAACAAACATATACACATAAACTTGACTACAACTCCCCAACCCATTCTCTCAACCTACCCCCACCCTAAAACTCCAGCCATACGTAACGCCACCCCTACGACCCGAACCCAACATCAACAGCGACAACAACAGCAAACAAGCATCAAACCAACTTCGACCCAAGCTGATATCGTCCCTCTCTCAAATGCCCAATCCAAGGCGACGCGACTGCACATGCCCTAAGCACTTGAACACCCTTCTTCTATACAAGCCATCACTAGCGCCTACCATCGACAGTACCCTAATCTTCATTATCATCCTCCTCATTGACCATACTACAACAACTAAACCATGAACAACACTTACACCAAACACCAATCAGCCCATCACCATCCATGTACACTTCGAATCACCACCGTAACTTACCTTCCAATCCAAACCAAGCTTATGGATGAACTCTACAGACTTGAAAACATAAGACCTGACCCCTTCTCATGCCATAGTAAACAAAGCCATAGCTACACACAACCATCCAAATTGACTATCTTTAAAACTATCACCCTAGCCAACTCAAAACACTAAGGCGCTATTGTAGAAGCCCCTATTGTAAATAAGAATCACATAAAAATGGTCTTCCCTACTTAGTTTGGTGCCTAAATCTGTCTAAAGCATGTTGATTCGCCACCTACAACTGCTAGACTCCACCTTACATGAGCTTTACATGTGCTTGGGCCTACCCGATCCAAACCAACCCAAAGACACGTGCCCGTACCTAATTCTGACTTGTGTGTTGTTGTCATATTTCGTCGGGCCCTCATTTTGGTTTTGTTTGATTTCTTATATTATATTATTTATTTACTTTTCTTTGTATATGTATTATACATTGTATAAAAAAAGGGATAAGAAAGAGAAAAGAAAAAAGAAAGATCAAAGAAAGAAAAAGGAAAGTAGAAAAAGAAAAAAAAAAAGCTTTGTTTAGTTTTATCCTTTAATGCATAAATAAAAATAAAATAAAGAAAGTAAAAAAGATGGTAATAATGAAAATTTTTGTTTTATCACTTAGAAAAGTAAATTTTCCAAGTAACTAAAATAAATCAACTCTTTTTCAAAATTAGAACCACTTTAGAATTTTTCAAAAATAAAGCCTTGATTTAGGACCCTCTTAGGATATCTTCTAAAAAGAAATCAAACTGGTTGATTAACATAAGCCCAAGTGTTTTTCTAAAACTAAAATCAAATCAACCCGCTAATGTTTTTGGTGAACGAACTATGGAAGTTTGATCTCAAATAGCGGGTACGTAGACACTTATATATAAGTTTGCGGCGACTTAAAATATGAAAAGTTTTATTTTTTCCATCTTTGTAGATATTTATGTAATTAATCAAATTAGTTGTGTGTAATATGATTAGCCATTTACAAACTGAAAAAGGGTATTATTGAAAAACAAATTTAAAATTGAAAAGTTAAGAAATAGTACCTGTTTAGGGTTTAATAAATTAGCTCCTGGATTTAGATCTCAGGTTATCAAAAACCGTTTTATAAATTGATTTTCTCAATAGACCTGTAATTAAGTTATAACCAATCCATCCAATTGATTATAACTTAACTTTTTTTCTCAACTTTAGTCGAGTGGCGACTTTAATATATTTTTAAAATAAAAATCAATTTTCTTTAAATCTTAGTAGAAGATTAGTATTAAACGAGTAAAGTTTAGTACCGATCAATTTAAAGAATATCTAATTTAAAAAGAACCTAAAGGAAAAATCTAAGCTCAACAAGTATAAAAATATGTATACTAATAGTATGTTATGGTACAAATACAGGTATATGGTTCAATAATATATATATATATAACATACTAAATTACTAAACAAAGTAATATATTATGTATATTTGTATTAGTGCCGTCAAGTGTAGGAAAAGCAAAAATATTATTTATAAAATTAAAAAAATAAAATAATATATATAAATATATAAATATTAAGTAAATTACAAAATTGAAAAAATTGGAAAATATGAAAAAATGCATGAACGTAACACGTGGAACGTTCCTATGGTGCCACATCAGCACTTAATAATTTTTAATTAAATTTGTAAATAATAACAATAATAATAATTAATTATAAAATTATTAAAATAATAAAATTAAATTAAATAAATATTAAACCTTAAAAAGAATAAAATAAGTAAATTGTTAACAAATAGACTTAAAATAAAAGATACAAAATGCAAATATTTATTAAATCATAAATATATAAAGAAAAGCATAAGATAATAATTTATAATTATTTAAGTCAAAATAATAAAATTCGTAATTTTTTTTAAACCATAATAAAAATTACAGGTTATAACATCCAAAACAAACGACACTATAAGAAAGTACATCCGAAAATGATGAAGATAGATTATAAGTTCATAAAAATTAGAATAAAAATGAAAAAATTATACGCGAATAATAAAAAGGCTTAAATTGGAGATTTCATATGAATAGATAGTTAATTTAGGTAGTTAGTACTAAATATATGAATAGTTTAGTTATTTCGCTCAAATACTTACTATTCTTTATATTCTCTAAATGTCGAGTGATCACAATACTGAGATCGACCTACGAGCAAACTATTATAATCCTTAACATCTATTATAGATAAGTAAGTACTCCTAATAATTTCATATATGTTTGTGTATGTAGTTAGTGAATATTAATTATTATTAATAATTAGATGATGTATAGGGTTAGGTTATGCATGTATATGATACTATTTGATAAATTGTAAAATTACTTTAAAGTATAATAATATACTATTTGTTGCATAGTGAATCCAATAGGAATTTATCTATTTGTGATTTTGATTGATCATAAAATAATTAAACTTAATGATATTAGACTAGAATTAATTAAATCAAAACAAGCATAATCGTGCATTACATAATTAATTTTGGCCGTCACATCATACGGAGATAGTGAAAGGCCATATATAAGTTACTAATAAATTCTAATTATAGTGTTTTAGTACGGTACATATGTATGATATGACCTTACTTTGGTCCACAAGATTACTCAATGTTGGAGATGCCAACTGCTTGAATTAGGGTCGAATCTAGAGGCTTCCATTTATGGGTGAGTGTAGACTGCGAGAACCCACTCACAATCATACTTATAACTAGTTTTAACTAAAATTGAAAATAGATATATCATTTTGTTTTTGAAAACGAAATGTAGAGTTTCGTAGTTGTAATGGTTCAAGTGTGATTCCTAAATCTGATTAGTGTCGTGTATGCTCAAACCTTGACTTTGAAAGACGTTAAATTTGAGTTGTATGCAGTACCCAATCCCGTACATGTATTTGTATAGCATTTTATATGTACATGTATTCATATGTTTGAAATTAACTATTGAATAACTTATTTGTTATATGGTTGATGGAATATCTCACTAAGCTCTTAAGCTTACACCCTTACAGATTATTCTTACAAGATAACCTGTTCATTATTCTGAGCTATAGGATGTCCAAGTTCAATGGGACACTATTTGGTTGGTGTGAGTGTGAATTGAGAGAAAAGAGTGTATTTCTATTACTGTAGCAAGTTCTTGGAAACTTAATATATGGTATTATGTATTATTATGTATAATCTCATATATATGTTAGTTTCCTCAATAGTACTTAAAGACTTAATGTTTGTATTATATATATATGATAATTATAGTTTGAAATTCATGTTATTAAAACTATGCTGTAATATTACTTGTGCTTGCATAACTCTTGGATTGTTAGTTATAATAATAACCTTGTATATTGCATAAAAGGTTGTTGATTAGAATGGTGATCACCTTTGTATGATATATGATGCTAGCTACGACTAGACCACCCCTCAGGTTATAATAGCTATCAGTATACCAAATTTTCTCAAATGAGTGTTCAACATTCATGCAAGAATAGAACACCTGCTTTTCTTGATTTTCCTCGAAATAATTTGCACTTTTATTGTCTACTTGATCCTTATAATAACAATCCCTTTTTGAATGATTGGGATTTTTGCACCTTCTACATTGAAAATGACAAGTTTTGGAATTATGCCCAAATTTCTTGCATATTTAGTACTAAGATGTATTGCTTCTGGAATTAAATTCTCTTCCTCTACCACGACCTCGAAAACTTTCAAATCTACCACATCCACGTGTATAATAGAGGAACCACCATCACTATTTTCACTTTTATCTTACCAATTGTGTTGCTTGTTGATATTAACCTTTTAATGGATAGCTTGCTCTAGATTTTGAGTAGAAAATCTACTCATATGCTTCTCATAGGTTTCAAATGATCCCATAAACTCATCTAAACTCATTATAGATAAATCTTTAGATTCTTCAATCATAGTAACTATATGCTCAAATTTGGCAAGTAAGCTTTCCAAAACTTTTTCAACAATTCCCTTGTCAGGAACAATATCTCCATATTCTCTAATTTGATTAATGATAAATGAAACTCTAGAGAAGAATTCTTACACTTGTTGCTCGTTATGTTTCATATATAAATTATCATACTCTATCCATAGATTTTGGAGTTTGATGGAAATTACGTTATCATGACATCGATATTGCTTCCATAAAATTTCCCAAGCGTCATGTGACATAGTTGTACCCATAATAAGTAGAAAGATCGATTAACTAATCCCTTGTTGAATGGAAAACAATGCTTTAGTGCCTTTCATAGCATTTTCCTTATGCTCATTTTTTTGTGAAACAATTTATATTGCTTTTATCTCTAGATTGACAATAATGGTTTCATAACCGTTTTCAGTAATATCCCACAAGTCTTATGAGATAAATAACATTCTCATCATTATACTCTATATATCATATTTTTCACTAACAAATATAGGGATATTTTGTTGAGAAAGATTAAATGTGGCATTATTGCTCATTGATGCCATTATTATGGTTTATGTGTATGTATGTTTACAAATAAAGGATTGAAAGGGTTTTTGGCCCTAATACCAAAAATAATATTATCCAAACTTAAATGTAAACCTATCTTACATCTGTTGGATACAACTGAAACTTAGCATTAGGAAAATGATAAAAGTAAGTTAATTGAAAAAAAGATAGAGCTGCGGAGGAATTTTCTCATTAGTTCGGTATTTGAATCTCTGAATACAAAATAATGGACATGATGTCCTTTTATAGTACATGAGGGGCGACAAAAAATACGGCTGGAAAATTCTACACAATTAACCAACAGTGAAGTGGCTTTATATGATTGGATATTGCAAAGTATACTAAGGAGAATTCTAGCTGCTATTTAATAATACAAAAGGAGGATCCAGCTGTCATTACTTCTTTATGAAGTAAATCTTCAAATGCCAGCAGTAATTTTCCGTAGCGTGATGTAATATGTTCCATCAGAGATCTGACCTGATGAGTACGCGAGCAAATTGCAAATTATATTTTTAACATCATCATACTGTGGCTTTCTTGACTAAGTCAGTTTGATTTTATCTAAATGTCATTACATGGTGTGTGAAGGTGTCGTCGTTTTAAGGTTGGAAGTCAAAATCAAATGGGATCGTAAACAATGTTAAGAATAATATCCCAACCATCTTATGTAAATGTTTGAATATGTTGATATGGTGCAAACTTTAAGTTATATTTATTACTTAATACATCTCCTCATATTCTAATACCATGTTGCGGTTAGAGCAGGAGAACTTGAGTTTGAATCCTTACATCATGTTCCAGCCCCATCTTCGCATATGTATGTAGAAGAACGCCACATAGCGAAGTAATATGGCTTGATTTATGTTTCCACAAATTCAAAACTTATGCCTTAAATAGTGTTGTTTTTATTTTTACTGCTTATGTTTGAGTTCCTGTATTTTAATGGCCTTCAGTCACATAAGAACAACATAGAGTTTCAAATAGTATTTTAGCAGGCAATAATGATCTCCCCTCCCCCTTTGTGGAAGATGCTGACGCCATGAAGAATTCAGGACAGGAACTTGATTATATCTCTCTACCACAAAAATGTTGCAAGAATTTGCATATAATATGTATAGCCGATCTTTGGGAAATTTATATTATTGTAGCATCGCTGCTACATTAAGATATTTACATCGGTTTAACAATATCTTATGAAATATTTTAAATTAAATGCTAATACCAGAGAAAATTGAAATTAAGGGAAAAGTAAGTCGAGCAATTAGCAAGTTGACCTATAGCACGAAGCTCACAAAATTTTCCTGTAAGACGCATCTAAAATACTCCATTGAAATTTATCCGGCAAAAGTTTTTGGTATTTTCCTGGAAAATCAATTGTGAGGAGAGCATTAGCACACGGTATCTCGTAGCATGTTTACCACAAGATTTTACATATTATTCGGTAGATGAAACATGAACTTCATAATAATAATTAAAAAAAAAAACGAAAAAAAAAAAAAAAAAAGCAAAACGGGGAAGCGAACATAAAGTTGGGACAACCAAACCAACTGTTACATAGGGCTAAATCAAAATTTTTATGATGCAAAAAGTGCTCATAATTCAATGCAGGATTCCTTTCACTTTGGGACATCATGCAATGGCCACACTTTTACTTCTTACATTGATTTGCAGAAGAGGGGAAAAAATGCCATGAAATCACAGGCTTATTAGTTTGCCATGCTAGATTAATTTGAAGGAAGGTTGCCTACTTTGGTGAATGGCATATGTTTTAGATGTTCCTTTAGATGAGAATTTAGATTTGCAGGAAAATTGTTCTGGTTAGATTTATTATATGATATTCCTATTTAGTAGTGAGCTTCGAGGTGGAATTAAATAAAGTGCAGGAATTTAAACTCCAACTTTCCACTCTGATAGGGAGATAAGCTTGGCACCACAAAGCTTAAACTTATAAATTTGGTACAAGTTTTACATTCATTACTCGGAACAATTTCTATTAGATATTTTTCAATCTTGTAGCAATCAACCTTTGCCCTAGAGGCTAGTACTAATTCTCTAAGACAAGTCTTTTTCTCTATATTTATTTCAACCCAATGCATTAATTTTGACTCGTTTTAAGTCAGTCAACTCCAATATGTACATAGAATAGGTCTTCATAAACCTTTCATTTTGAGTGATAGATGGATTTGATGAAACAAAATAGGTAGATGTAAATGCTGTTGATCAGCAAATATTGGCCACAATACTGAATAAGTGGCCTCAAGCATGTAACTTATCTATCTTGCATATATTTGCCTCGGATGATATCCGGTTTGTTCATCTAATTTATACAACCATTGTACCTAGGGAACAAATGGCTTCCTACTTCAAGTTATTTAAATTGGATGAACATTTTTTATGAAATATTTCGATATTGAATGTTGTATAGAAAGTGAAGCCATTTGTGAAGGATGGTTCAAAATATTTTTGTATCTTTGACTTGCTATTACAGTTATTGATAATAAAATCAAAATATTTGTATCTTTGACTTTCCATGAATTAGTAGATCTTAAGAATAAATTATGTATCAAGTGTCATTAATTTTATACTATGTATCATTATTCAGTGTCCTTTTTAATTTTACATGTATGACTATAAATAGCCACAAGACCTTTCATATGCAATGCAAGAAAAGAAAAAGCTACAATACAACAAAATTCTTGTTGTTTTATTTTTCTAATAATTATTATTTTTTATTATTATTTGCATAGTCCACAATTTTGATATCAAAGCCAAAATTCAACAATGGCAGCCAATACCCAGTCTTTAACCTATCCTCTAATTCCAATTTTTAAGTGGCAAAATTATCATTTTTAGAGTCTAAAAATGTAGAATTTGTTCAAGTCGCAAGATTCATGGGATATTGTTGAAAGCAGATTTGAAGATTTAAGGTAGGACAATGATGTTGATCAATGTTTGTCGATTAACCTAAAAGAAGGATGTTAAGGCCCTATTCTTCATTCAGTAGTCTGTTGATGATGAAATTTTCACTCGAATTGCTACAACAACCACTTCAAAAGAGGCATAGGAGAATCTAAGGAAAGAATATCTAGGTGACAAGAAGGTAATTACTGTTAAATTACAAACTCTTCATCGTGATTTTGAAACCCTATTTATGAAAGTAAAAGAATCTATACAAGAATTTTTGTCTAAAGTTTTTGGGATTGTAAATCATGTGAAATCATATGATGAAAAAATAAGTAATGAAACGGCCATTAGTAAGGTTTTGAGGAGTTTGACAAAAAAATTTGATCACATTGTTATTGTAATTAAGGAATCTAAGGATTGATCCACTAATACATTTGATGAATTGATGAGCTCTTTGCTAGCCCATGAAGCTAAGATTAGCAAATCTCATGAAAAGATTGAGGAAAAGGCTTTTCATGCGACGGGGAAGTCTACTTTTAAGGGCAAGTCAAAAAATTCAGTAGGTAGAAGTCAAAGTAGAGATGGTTTTTGTGATTGAAGTCATGGTAGCGATAGAAGAATGGGCCAATTTGGCAATCAACATCAACAATAAGCCACCATAACGCCGATATTGCAAAAAGTTGGTCACAAAGAAGCTTATTGTTGGAATACGTAAAAAGATGAGTAGACGTATGGTAAGTTGAAGAGGAAAGTAAGTTATTCATAACTCATTCTCTAATTAATAATGTTCATAATGGATTATGGTTCATTGATAGCGAATGCTCTAATCATATGCCTAGAGTAAAGTCGATTTTCAAAGAGCTTGACGAGTCCCAAAAAGGTAAAGTTCGTCTTGGAGATAATAAGCAAATGCAAGTTGAAGAAAAAGGCATAATTACCATCAAGACCTCATAAGGTAATGTAGAACTCTTTTATGATGTGCAATATGATCCTAGTTTTGCTCGTAACTTGTTAAGTGTTGAGCAGTTGATGAATAATGGATATTCACTTTTATTCGATAATGATTGTTGTTCAATTCATTAAAAGAAATTTGATAAAAAAAAAAAAAACTTTTTAGTATTCCAATGGCATAAAATAAGATTTTTTTTACTCAAAGTATCAAATGTGGAAAGTTATGCTTTTGTTACAAAAATCAATAATGAAAAATTATGGAATTTGTGTTATGGCTATGTGAATGAGAAAAGGTTGGAATTGTTAGCTCAAAAAAATATGGTTGTTGGGTTGCCAAAAATTGGAGAATTTGATTTTTATGAATGTTTTATCTATGGGAAACAAAGTAGAAATTCCTTCATAGTAGACAAGTCTTAAAGAGCTTCTAGTGTTCTTAAGTTAATACATGTTGATGTTTGTGGTCCAATGAGTATTGAATCCTTACATGGTAGTCGATATTTCTTGTTGTTTACAAATGTTTATAGCCATATGAGTTGGGTTTATTTTTTTAAAGTTTAAATTAGAAGCTTTTGAATGTTTCAAGAAATTCAAGTCATTGGTAAAAAATCAAAGTGGGTGTTCCATAAAGGCTCTTCATTCCAATCGAGGTAGCAAAATAAACCTTTAATGAATTTAATACTTTCTCCGAAGATAATGGCATTCCTAAGGAATTTATGGCACCGTATACACCAGAGCAAAATGGAATTGCTGAAAGAAAGATTCATACAATGGTTGAGATCACAAGAAGCATGATGAAAGCAAGTGGTTTACCAAATGAATATTGGGCAAAAGGAGTAGCAACTACAATATACCTACTCAATATATCACCTACAAAATCTATTCTCAACCAAACCTCGTATGAAGCTTGGAAGGGTCGAAAGCTACAAGTGAGTCATTTGAAAATTTTTGGTTGTATAGCTTATGCGTTGGTAAAACTACCTAATCATCACAAACTTGATAAAAAAAAATCGAAAAATGCATTTTTATAAGCTATAGTCCTCAATCCAAAGCATACAGACTATATAATCCCATAAGTGGTAAGGTAATTATAAGTAGGGATGTCAAATTCAATGAGGAAGAAACTTGGACATGGATCAACAGTGATACAACAGCAATACCACCTTAAGCTCCAATACATGCCACAGAAACCTTTGAATCTGAACAAATTGGCAACGAATCACCATCCAGTCACTCAACTCCACTAAGCATTCTATCTACCATAAATACAAATTCTTCATCTTTAAGCTCTTCAATGGACACTACTCTAAAGAAACTTTGTTCTTTGAGAGAGGTTTATGCTTCATGTAATTTTGCTATATATGTTTCTAACCTCATTTGTTATGAAGCTTCAAAGAGTCAAGTGTGGAAGGATACAATGAATGAGGAGATGTTAGCTACACAGAAAAATGAGACATAGGAGTTAGCCAATCTACCAGAACACAAGAATGTCCAAACCATGGTTCTTCTATTCGAACATTAAGTAACCATGTATCTGAACCCTTGACACTTAAAGCACTTGATCTCAAATTCCTATAACCTCTTGAATGCATCCTACAAGTAGTAGCTTAAAACAAATCTTCTCACGACTCTCTTCATTTTAACCAAATCCCTTATCCCACATTCTCCTTGTCTTTTACAAGTGGCTTATAGATTCTTACATCATAAAGCTACATAGCTAATAAATTCCAATACGGCAAGTCTAACTAGGGCATTCTTAAGCACCTTATGACACTTCAATTGCTTCTCAATCTTATCTATCCAGTCTTGGTAGTCCTTAGCATCACTATTCCCTAAAAAACTAGGGATATACATTATCAATTCTTCTACTGTAGGATCTCAAACATTCCTCTACTCAAGTTTATAATACTGTCCTTCCTCACCACCTGCTTCCTCATCTTCTTCTTCAATCTCATCTAATGTTAGCCTCCATCAAGTAACTCTATCCACTCCTCCAACTCAGGGTAATCTAACTGAGGCATTAGCTCGGCCATATCAACCATTGCCTTTCTTTGATAGTTCATTGACTCGACCTTTGTATGGGTCATTTCTAACTCATTATCTATCTTCATTCGCGACCAACACCAAGCTAGTCACAAAGTCAATAAGTTTATTCAGTTGTTCATCAAATTGGGGAGTGAAACTTCCTTGCTGACCTTGGCCATTACAAGCACTACTCTCTTGGCTACCAAGGGTTCTTTGAAAACTAGAGTTAGAAATTATTGTTTATTGCAATAGATTAATAGCCATTCATCATATTGGGGGCTAAAACTTCCTTGTTGACCTTAGCCATTACAACCACCACTCTCTTGGTTACCAAGGGTTCCTTGAAAACTAGAGTTAGACATTGTTGTTTATTACAATAGATTAATAGTTGAAACACAATTCAAAATTCTTTAAATGAACAACAAAAAAACAACACTCAACACACCAATAGCTATTATAATCAAAACACAATAAACCAATCAATTACTCAAACTTTGCTTCTAAAACACACTTACAACAGTAGTAAGTTCTTGAGCACAAAGTAACAGAAACTTGCTTAAATGTAACCAAGCTCTGATACCAAGATAATATGGATCACTTAGAAGGGGTGATACATGACTACTGATATCACACGAACCAAAAGAAGGTCCGAACTTTAAGACAGTTAGAAAGCTAAATGGAAGTCGAAGGTTGAGCAAGGATTCTTGTGCATCGACAATAGATGATGCACTAATGCCTCACACAAGCTCAAGTCACACTTAATATTGCACACAAGTATGGGTGAAGAGCACTCGCCACTAATCCATGTACACAATGGACTAGGTAAGAGTAAGCAACGGATACTTAGCTCACAAAAGAAAATATATCTGGAATTCAATCTTGCTTACTTATGGCTTTTACATTTAAAAGTATTTATATGACCCAATTATGATAAAACATAGGTATATATAAATTATAAAAAGGATTCCTACTAGAAAAGAAAAAGGAAATAGATTATAAGGATAAAGTTGTAAACATATAAAAAGGATATTCGGTTACAAAAAGGACAGTACGGATGTTAGAAAAATGGGATACGTGTTTACTATCCATTCTATAGTCCATATGATGTTGTATGCTAAGTAAAGCTAGTTTTAAACAAAGTAGGTTAAGTCGACTATAACTCAGCTTGATTGTTTAGGGCTTAGGAAGGTTTGGTCTAGTATGTGGCCATTTTGTTGATCGACCTTGATTGGTCAACTTAGAAATGGGGTAGCTCAACCTTAGATGTGTGTTAGCTCAGCAATAAGCAAAGTCATCGCTTGGCTTTGGACTAGTGTGGTAATAAGAGGTTGGCTCAGTAATAGGTTGGTCACCTTGAGGGTCTCCGAAATGAGACAAAGAGAGATCAGAATATAGTACCTTAGCTAGTTAAAGTGAAGAATGTATTGTTCTTCAAAGTTAAACTTCCCTAAGATAACTCAGCGAACCATATTAGTGAGTCCTCAAGCTTAGGAGTGAGTGATTAGCCCATGATCCCTATTAATGTGTCAATACCCTATACTAACACGTAATGGACCATAATGTCTTGGATTTCAAGGTGTTACAAAATATTTGAAGAATAATATTTTATTAATATTTTCTTAGATATCATGGATAAAAATATATATTATTTTTGCATCAAGTTTCTTGGATAAGTGAAGAAAATTTCACTAAATTCATGTTCATGTAAGATCCTATAAATGTAAGAAGAGAGGTACATATTTTATTTGCTTCACTCTTCAACAAATCAATTTTGTTGATTAAATTAAAATTAGTAAATAATTAGGTAGGTTGGATTAGATTTGGCTTAGGATTCCTCGTGACCCTTAGTTAACAAATTCCTAGTAAAGGATGAGAAAACTTATAGGCTTTCAATTGGGTTTCAGGAAATCCTATGTAATAATAGAGCTGGTTTGAACTTTATAAATAAAACCCATCCAAATCCACTTTGATTGCATCATCCTAGAATGCTACAATGTTTCTTTTTAACTTTTCATGTAGTTGTTGTAAATAGTAATTAATAAAATACAACTTAATCAGTACATTAAAAAAAAAAGAAAGTAAAAGCATCTTAATAAAGTATTTAAGTATCATATAAAATTAAATTTTCTCTTCTCTCTTTAAGCAATACAAACTCTCAAAGGCAAATACAGTTCACCATCTCAATTCTTTCATGAGAATGAAGACAACATATTAAATTTAACTTTGCTTCATGGTAATTGCCACCATTTCCACGATGCAACTATAAACATGGGTCAAGTGGAATGGTGTTGTGTTACTTTCTTGAATGTGTCGTGATCTTAAAGAGAGCTTAATAGGATGGTCTAAAATTTTTTTATCCCGTGTACACTCATAATATGAAAAAACTGCCTTGTAAGTAAGAGATTGTAAGACTCTAAACAACTAGTCACTAAGGTTTTCGATTTTAATTAATTAACTTACTATAAAATATAATTGAATATGGACATCCAATATTTTACAGTCCACCAGAACTGTAGAGAATTGATATCCTCTATTAAATACTAAGACAAGGTAAAATAACTTAATAATTTACAAGAAATACTATATTACACATAATCTTATTATATAAATATTTTCTATATATATTGTTTCTATATCAACTATACACATTTCAATAAACTCTAACATTATCAAACCTATTTCTGGTTCATACTCAACTCTCAAGATTTCCCCCGATCCCCACTTAAAGAAACCTGCAAAAGAAACTATAGGGGAATAGGTAAACTATGACTTAGTAAGTTCATTCCTCACAACTACCATTCAAGCAAGTTATCAAACATTATTAGCACACATGTAAACTATTTACATACGTAATGAATGCAAATGTAATGAATGTAAGCAACACATCCATAGGAGTTTGGAACTATAGAAAGTGTAGATTTACATCGTCTACATGTCGATTTTTCTTCCATATTTACCCGTACAGAGTACCTCACCTTAATCACATGAAGCTACTTGGGGACATCCTACCATACAATAGTTGACTATTACCCTAGTTCAAGAATCAACAATCAATATAAGTGAATCCTAACTAGGACCATCCACCAAATATATCCAAAGCCCCTCGCGCACACAAAGCGAGTCTTCTCACAATTAATTAGAGATATTATACTAGCTTTGTCTTAACGATAAAAATATCATTCACGGGTACTATGAGCCTTCATAGAAATCATACAAAATATATTTAAGATTTGAAAAAGGTTTTCCAAAAATACTTTTCTCAAAAATCTTCAATGCTAGCACTCTTCATTAGTATACCAATTGGGTCACAGACATGAGACAGATATATCTAATTATTTTAGTTAAATAGTTATATTTTCCAGTTTAAGAAAGTGATCATATAGATGATAGCACATAAAGCAATTAATCATTTAATCAAATAATCGATATTAACCAATAAGCAGCTTATAAATAATAAGCAGTAGATCATAAGAACTCCCTCACCTGAGTTAATGCTCACTATCTCATCCTTTAGGATTCTCAAAACTTGACAATTGGGTACCTAAAAAATAAATAAATCTATAAGTATACGAAAAAACTAGATTCATCGATTAACTAAATATTTATCACTATTTACTAAGTTTCCCACTATAACCCAATTACGATATAAACATAGTTTAATTTAAGTATTTTACTTACTTTTCTTAGTTTATCTTAAATTTTAATCGTATACAACTTTTTCATTTTAACTCGAATTTTTATGAACTTATAATCTATTTTTATTATTTTTTTATATACTTTTTCGTAGTAAGGTCCATTTTGGACATTTTAACCCGCATTTTCCATTATGGTGTAAAAATATTACAAATTTTTATCATTTTGACTTAAATAATTATAATATATATTATTTTAAGCCTTTTCTTTACTTGTTTATGATTTAATAAATATCCAATGCTTATATTTTATAATTTTTTTTAGTTCATTTTATCATGATTTTCGTATTTCATTATTTTTAAGGTTTAAAACATATTTATTTCATTTTTTACTATTTTCATAATTTTCTAATTAATTAATTATTTTATTATTATTTTAATTACATTTTTTTTATTAAATTTAATTGTGAGCTGACGTGGTAACATGTATAAGTGCCACGTATCATTTTATGAAATTTTTATAATTTCAATATTTTTCCTATTTTGCATTTTTACTAATATGTATATAATTGTATTTATTATTATATTTTATTAAATTTTGTAAATTAATTATTTTCTTATTCTTTTAAACTCACAACATACATATATGTATATAAATATTATATTAATTTATTTAATAAATTAGTATTATAATATATTACACATATACTATTTAAGCATACTTATATACTCATATATACTATACTACTAATATGTGTATTTTTATATGTATATATACTTATATACTTAGGTTCCCTTATTTTATTTATACATGTGTACATAGTTAATTTTACAATATAACCCTAAATATAATATATGTGCCATACGTATATACATATACTCTACTTATACGTATACCCTACTTATATTTTTATGCTCTATACATACATATATAACTGGACATATGTACATATATAAAATGAAAATAAATAATATACATATTATATATGTATATATATATAGCCACACACATACAAGTATACAAGAATTAAGATGGACAGTATGTATTTGATTCTAATTACATGTACAAATACTTTGTTACAAAGAAAGGAAATTACAAAATTAAATATACTTCATAATCCCTAATTACATGTATTTCTATAAAATACATATATAATAAAAGTATGTATATAAAGTAACAAGATAAATATATTAAAGTGCTAATTATTTAATTCTTATGGTACCTTGATATGTTGTTGATCCAAGTGTTTTATTTCCTTCTTATAATTGTTGAGAAGTAAGAAGAAAATTGAGTGAGAAAGTAAATGGAAGGGGAAAAGCAGAGAGAGCTTTTAATGAAGTTTGGTCTTTACAAAAAAAACAACAACACAATTAAGGGTGAAGAGCGAATGCCAATAAGGGAAACAAAAAGAAAATAAGAAAAAGAAAGATAAAGTGTAATTAATGCATAGGACAAGTGTCTTAACTTTATCTTATCAAAAAATAAACCCATAGGTTGCTAAACATTCTGGAAAAAACCAATGTGCAAGTGGAAAGGTAAAAGGAGAAAAAGAAGAGAAAAAAGGAAAAAAAGAAAGAAGGAAAAAGGGAAATTAGAAAATATTACGTTGATTTTTCCAATTATAAAATTATAGAATTAATAATAATTATGAAATAATATTCATAATTTTATAAATTTTATTAATTAAATTGTTACTTATTATATTTATAATATTTAGGAGTTATCTCAACGCATTCGTTAATAATTTTATACGATTACACACAGTAGTCAATAATTGTATTCATTTAGGTTTTTAATACTTTTAGGATATAAATATTCATTTTATAAGCTTTGGTTTATAGTTTTAGAATTTTTGTGAAGTTTGAGTTCAATCTCGAGTATTTACGTGTATAGAGAGTTTAGAGATTTCGTATACGATTTAGGTTTCGATCGAATTTTTAGGGTTTTTATTATATATAATATATTCAATTTCATAATTTAATAAAATTTTTATCTTAATTAACCTTATTGACTTGCAAGATTAACTATAGTACTAAAGTTCGATTCTACTTTTGAATAGTTGAATTCACAAAGTTTACAAAATGGGCCATTTTGGACAAGAAAAGACATACAGAATTGCACAGTTGTACAAATAAGTTCAATATAAAGGATCCACTACTAAAGTTTTGTGCTTATTAGGGCTCGAAAGTCGAAGCGACCCAATTACTCCCCTAAAAAAAAAAAAAAAAAGAGAGAAACAAAAAAGGAAGAAAAGTTGCATGTACTAAAAAAAGATTGACAATGACTTGATTACCTAAAAGACAACCTTATCAATCTTATGGTCTTTTTTGTCTTACAAATAATGATAGAAGCTTTGCTACATAATCTTGTTAGCTGTTATGAAGTGGATTATCAATTAGACAATCAACCACATACATTGTTGGGGTTAGATAATTGCCGGAAAAAACTTCTAAATTGGTGCAAATAAGCTTTTCCAAATAATAAGAAAGAAACAGATAAAATATTGAATAAATTAGCTCTTCTTTAAAGTAACCCTATTGGTGTGGATAGAGATGAGGAGGAGGCATTGTTTAGTAAACTAAATTCTTTACTAGAAAATGAGAAGTATTGGCATCATCAAGCAAAGAAAAAGTGGTTAAATCTAACAAAATACCTTTTTCTTCGGTTATTCAACTATTAAGAAATGGCACCAAAACAAGGTTTTAAGGCTGCTAAGAAAAAATAGTAAGTAGTTAGAGAGTGAAGAGGATATTGTCAATGAATTCAAAGGGCACTTTGAGAAGATTTACTCATCTAGCACCCTAGTTGTTGATAGCCCCCTGTTATGATTGGATAGATGCTATCGTCAACGTTGAAATTAATGAGAATTTATGTGGTAATAAAACAAATCTTGAGATTAAAGAAGTGATATTCCAAATGGGGGATCTTAAGGCAATCGATCCAGACAGTTTTTCAAGCATCTTTTATCATAGATTTAAGGACATTGTTGGAAAGACAATTATAGATGTAGTAAGATTCTTTCGTCAGGTAGGTATTTTTTCCCTCTTGCTTAATAAGACCACTTAATTCTTATCCCCAAGACCTCTAACCCTAAGAGTGCTTCTAATTTCTGCCCCATTAGTTTATGCAATTTTGTGTATAAAATCATCTCTAAGATATTGATAAATAGACTAAACCTCTCATAAGTGAGCTCATATTAGAAAAACAAAGTGCTTTTATTTCGAGATGTATGATTCATGATAACTAGTAGTTGAGTATGAATTTTTTTCATTTTTTGAAACACAAAAAGAAAGGAAAGGACCACTTTTGTACTTTAAAAGTAAAGAGAAGTAAAGCTTATAATCTAATTGAGTGGAATTTTTTAAGGAATGTGTTGTTGGTGAATTTTAGGATGGGGATAACTCTTGCAAAAGAGAGTGAAAAGCTTAGTACTGGGGCCAATCCAGTTCGGCCACTCCGATACCTAAGTTAGTAGGGTGATTTAGTATAGAAAGTATATGAGTAAGGAGTGTTCAAGCCGGATTGATCCCAGTACCTTCTTTCTCTACGTAATAAGATGGTTAATTTAAGATTCGGAATGGCCATGCTGGAGCACTCTCCATAGCCATTTTCTCATGTTGTAGGTGTTCGTGAACCGAAACAAGAATCACCCATCAACAGAATGTACTTAGTAGATATGGTTTTGTGGAAAAATGGATTAAGTGGGCGATGGCATGTGTTTCTACTATTGATTTCAATATGGTAATTGATGGAAAGAAAGTGGGAAATTTTCAACCTATGAGTGGTCTAAGATAAGGGACCCTTTATCTCTATATCTTTTAATCTTGGTAGTTGATGTTTTATCATGGGGAATAAAGTGGAAGATTGTTTCTAGCAAACTTAAGGGTATTACAATTAAAGATACTTTGTAAGCCCTGCAATTACATTAGGATTCAATATGTAAGATTTAGGACGATCGGATAAAGTATCTAATCGAGCCAAAATTATACAACAAAACTAAAAGTATTAGTAAAAGTCATCCTGTAAGTTTGAATTTAGGAAAATAAGTGATAAAATAATAGAATATTATAATATCAAATTATAAATATATTAACCATTATTTATCGGAAATGCATAAAATGAATTTTGATGACTAATGAATCACTAAAGATAAATTATATACATACTAAAAATCATAGAATAACATAAATAATATTTAGGAGTATTTACTTGCACTCCATATGTATTTACACATAGGTAAAAATATGCGAAGTTACTTAAAATATTTAAAATATACTAAAATAATGCCAAATGATAAGAGAAAATTACAAAAAAAATCAATAAAAAAATAGGAAACGTGTTGATTTGTCCAGAATCAGGTTGTAGCATGTTGGGTAAAAAGAAAATAAGTTAACTAATTAGAATAAACCAACTAGAAAGTTAATTTTGAAGAGAATAATTGCATTTGGCAACTAGAAATTGGGAAAAAAAATAAGGCAGTCCTATAAATACCCCAAACCCTAATTGAAGCTCATTTGGTATGTTTAGAGTCCTAAAAAAAAAAAAATAAAGAGAACACAAAAAGAGAGGATTAGGGTTTCTTTTTTTTTAAATTTAAAAAAAAATTATGCAATTAGAGTTTATAAAACAAACTCACAACCCACAACTACTTAGAAGTGAACCATCACCACCAACACACCCTACCACCATCACCTAGACCAACCGACAACCCTATGACCACCACTAGTGGCCGGAAGTTCATCGGCCAAGTGAGTCCAATTTCGACTCAAACTTGCTTAATTTATTTAAATTATCAATGTTATCTAGAAAATTATGAATTTAGTATTCTGATGTTTTTATGTATGTAGATTTAGAGAAAAATATTGGTTTGATTAAATTATATCTAAAAATAAGTAGTGCTTAAGAAATTGCATACACTTAAACATATTTCGATTTAGAAATAAATAGCCTTTGAAGTATAGTTTTGAGCTCAATTTTTTTTGTTAGACTATTTAGAAGATATAAGATAATGCTATGATGCCCTTTTCGTAAATAAATTTTGGAAAATTTTAAGTAATTTTTAGGTCTTTAAAATATATATATAATTAGTGATTTTTAGGTTAATTAATGGTTAATTGAATAATTACTGATTTAGTGTATAATTAGGTATTTTAAAATATTCATATCTGATGTGGTATGATAATTGTAGCATTTGGAGTATTACATGTAATTATTATGAGTATTATGTAGTAAATATATGTAATTTTAGTAATAAGCGGAATTGGAATTATAATAAATATAAAATATTAGGTTAAAAATTTGTAATATATTAATAATAATAATAAGTAACAAATCTGATATGAATATACATTTTAATGAATTATATAAAAAATATAAAATTTTCTCATATTGAGAGTAAATTCAATATATAAATGAAGATTAGGGTATACTGTACATGCTAGAATATTAGTTAGGAACTAAAAGTGATATTTAGGATACCAGAGCATAATGTGGTTAATTCCACATTATGGCTCGAAACGCATTCTTATGATTTATGTATAATACCTCTAGTTAAAACTAATTTAAAACCTAAATCGGAACTAAATTTGAAAACTGACTCCAAAACTAACATAGAATGACTCAATAATAAATAATATATATATATGTAGAACATTGAGTTAAATCATAACTTAAAGTTTATATATAACATCAAGATATAAATACTAAAAGAGTATTTATATTATAGGACATACAGAGACGAGTAACCTGCAACCAATCGAATGAGCTAATTGAGAACTTCAAGTAAGTTGGGTTCAATACTTTATCATATTTTGGAATACTATTTTAAAGTACATAGAGGCTTAAGATTATATATGATTATGTTTGTAAATAGTGATATATGTATGTGTTAGTGTATTTGATTTCGTGCTAAAAATTTATATTGTGTTTTGATAATTGATGTGAATTGAATGATGTGAGATTACTTGATCACCTTAAATCATACTTAATCATAACTGACCTAAATACCCTAATTAGGCATGCATTACAACCCTTTAGGAAACAATTAGGATTCTTTAACCAAACACCGATATTTTCGAAAAAGATAAGTTAAATAGCATAATGGTCTTTTCTTTATCATTAACCGAACTAAATGATAGGAGAGGAAGTTGCGATAAGGACAAGGGCAATGATTCGAAAGATAATCATAAGGGGAGCGACATCTCCATTACGTAAACCTAGGTTTGGTTATAAGTTGTTGCATAAATATAAAAACTCTTCAACTTGAATTAGAGCAGATAAAATTACTCTAAATTCATAATGGACCGAACCACATTATATGATGGCATTTGATTGTTACATTGCATATAATTAATTGCTTGATAACCCTATTTGTATTTATTATGCATTCATAAGTCTCCAACCTAACTTACTAAGCTATGGTTACTCATACCCTTATAAATTTTCTTGCAGGTTTTCATTGATATGTCTCAGTATAATTATCTTGAGGTTAGTATCTTTTCGAAGCTATGGGGGTATGAGGATTAACCGACGGAACTATTAAGTCCTTTAATGTCATGTTAGTACTTTTAGGTTTATGAACTGGAAGTCTAATATGTTCGTTAACAGACTACCATAGTATGTTTAATTCCTTAGGATTATAAGACAATATGAATATAATTATGTATATATGACTTACGGTTCTAGCTTTTTATGTAAATTTTAGCATAAATTTTAATTAAGCTGTTTACTTCAAAGGAAAGAGTCGTAGATGCCTTGTATAAATTCTAACTATGATGGAAATTGTGACGTCAGTTACTATTATAAGTTGGTTTATACGGCAAGACTGTTACGACTCTACAGCTTCAGGGCGTAACATACTTGTCCTATTTTATCTCACCTCCTTTTTGCAAATGAACTTAAGGGAGAATGTGAATATTTTGTTGGAGCTAATCATTATTGTAAAGCATCAAGGTTAGTGGTTAATTTTTATAAATGAAGTGTATTTTTCAACCCAAACACCCTAAATGATGTTAAGCAATAGATTGCTAATTGCTGGAATAAAGACCTTAGAGGATCCATGACTCTATTTGGGCCTTCCAACAATTTGGAAAGATCTAAATATGAGGCTCTATAGTTTGTTAAGGAAAAAATAAAGAAGAAGCTAAAGGGATGGAAGCAATGTCTTTTGAGTGAAGCGGGTAGAGAAATGTTGATAAAATTGGTAGTTACAACTATTCCAACATACTCGATGTTATGTTTTCTTTTCCTTAAAAAGTGGTGCAATGAAGTGAACTCCATGGTAGATAAGTTTTGGTGGGGATAAAGCAAGGAGGAATATCTCATTCACTAGTTAAGCTAGGAAAAGTTATCTAATGTTAAGGAAAATGGGGAAATGAGATTTTAAGATTTGCATTGTTTTAAGTTAGTGCTATTGACTATGCTTGGCGTATTTAATCAGAGCCTAATGCGTTTTGGGTTAGGGTACTTAAAGGAATTTACTTTCCTCAAAGAGATTTCAAGATTGCTACAAAGGGAGGCAAAGTGTCATAGGCCTAAAGCAGCATCCTTGAGGGTAAGAAAATTCTTTTTGAGAATGCATTCTGGAAAGTCTATAAGGGAGAAAGGATAGATACATGGAGGGATAATTAGGTGCCTTTGAAAATGGGGTAGAAAGTTTGTCCTAGAAGTACTAATTGTCTTATGAAATTGAAGGTAACAGCCTTCATTGACCCTGATGTCAGAATATAAGATCTAGGTTTATCAAATCTCATGTGAAGGAAGACGAGATTGAGAATATAAGAAACATACCTATACATGCAAGAACACACAAAGATGCCATTGTGCAGCCATTAGATTGCCATGGTAGGTGCATAGTGAAATCAACATATCACCTAGTAAAGTAGCAATTAGAGAAGGTTAAATTAGAGAAGCCATCATCATTACATACTAACTCAAAGAAACAGTAGAAGAATCTTTAGTAAGTTAATACCTTTCTTAGGATTCAACATTTTTTGTAGTGTGTTTGGTCCAACTCGTTATTAGAGTTTAGTAGGCCAATAGGGCGCTTACAAAAAATTAGTACAAAAATATGCCCCAAGCAAAACTTATTACAACTTTAAAGTAGTGAAGTCGCCTGCAAAGCATAAGACTTTAATTACCATCAAAATTTGCGCTAAAGTCATATGCTCTTCATGCAACTTTAGTAGTATTATATATACACCTAATCTCAACCATCCACTTCATTTTCACTCTCAAATTCTCTCTCCAATATATTTTCTGGCGTAAAATTTTCTCTTTATCTTACGTACTAGTGCTTAGATACTCCTAATTCTACACGAATTAGTTAGTATCACTTTACAAATCCTTTGCACTAAAAAGTTCTTTTCTGTTGTTGTGTTATTATTATTTGTTTTCTGAAATTTTAGTAAATATAGTTATTTCTATTGTGTCAAAAAATTTGCACTTACATTTAATAAATTGCATCAATGGTATGTAAATTGTAGTAGTAGATTAGAAAGATTGTAGTCAATTGTTGACAATCACGAATGAAATGTTGTTTCTATAATGCAAGTAGCGTTTTTAGAGAAGGTTCTTTGAAGATAGGTATCATATAATTAAGTTATATTGTTCGGAAGTGGTAAATTTATAAAATGGAATGTGATTATTGTCTTGAGTTTCTACTAACTTAGTGATAATCCATGTAACAATTAGGAGGGAAATTTTAGATTATGTGAAAGTTATCATCTATGCAACTTTCTCATTATCCATTAGAGGGCTACAATATGTTGGTTGTGCCCTAAGAAAGGCATACCGTACCTCATAGAGCTCCACCATGGGTGAAGAGGTTGCCCAGTATAGGCCACAACTACATGTTAGCCTCATCTCACCTAGAAACTTTTCGAGCTCTCCAATTGAGCCTTCATTAGGTCTTTTAAAGAGACGATTGTCTCTCCTATCTAAGTATGGGATGTTGTTAGGTTAGCATAAAGACAAACATTGGTACATTTTTGTATATTATGACATTTAAAAACTAATGTGCCCAGTTATGAAATATTCATATTCGAATGTAGATTTTATTGCAAGTTGTACGTATTTAGAAAAATTGTGTTTATCTATTTTTATAGGTTAAAAAAGTATGCTCTAAAGTCGCAATGAGGGACATATGACTTTAGTACAAATTTTGATAATAATTGAAGTGTACCTAAAAAAATAAGTTTCACTCAAGATCTATTTTCCAATTAATTTTTAAAAAATGGCCTATTGACATACTAAACTCTTCATTACCAATCATGGAACGCCTTTTCCATTGTTATGCCTCTCAGTCTCTTACATCCACATTTTGTAAAGAGCTGGAGACGATCTAACATATGCTCTTAAATTGTGAATGGGTAGATCACATATTGACGAATTTAGAGCTTATAGTTTCATGGAGTGGTTTGAAATGAATAACAGATGGCTAAAGGTTCCATCTTACTAGCTGAAAGAGCTAAAGCAAAACATCTCAGTAGCGGCTTGGTATTTATGGAAGGCGAGATTTAAAGCAGTGTTTAAGGAGGTAAAGATCCAACTTTAGCGATAGTCTCTCGAATTAAAGCTTGTATTTGGTCTTGGGATGACATTGAGAAGGGGGCTAAGTGCGTGGGGGGTGGAGTTTTGTACTTCTATAGTACAAATTTTGAAAAAAATATAAAGAAATGGTGTGTTTTCAGAAAATTTTATGAAACTAGTATAGTGAAGATGTACGCTTATAGTGAACACGCGTACCTTCACTATTCATCGTATTTTTTAAACTAAAAGTGCATTTAGAGAGCGCGACTTCCTATATCGTAAGAAAGGCGCATAGGGGGATCATACCTTCCCTACAACAAGAAAGGCATAAGAAAAGAAAACGCCTTTAGTGTTGTTGCCAAGGCACAATCCTTTTATGCGGCTTCCATTCACTATATATACCCTTCTTCCACCTTCTTCTACCTTCTCCCTTTATTTGCACTACTTCCAAACATTGAAAACCCTAAAAACCTTTGATATTTTGCCTTGAAGCGATAGTTTAGCCTTATTTTCTCTCTCCGAGCAGCAACGTTCTCAGTAATATTATATATAACTATCTACCATTTTTATTTCGTAATAATTTTTTTTAATTATTAATTATGTTACATTTATAGCTATATTTATATTGTGCATGTGAAATGTAGTTGCATGATAATTTTTGTAATATTTATATTTTCATAATATGCATGTTTAATTTTATTTATTATTCTTAATTTTGTGTTATTTATAATTTTTGTAGTTATATAAGTTGTGATAGTTACGTAAAAATATATATATGCGACTCATATATGGTATATGATTTTACTGATATATTAGTTATGGCATACTGAGATATGAAATCATGTATAAGATTATAGTTATAGTGTGAGATAAACTGGTTTACGTAGAAGTGTAATTGTATGGATATAATGAGATACCCCACTTAGATGAAAATGTATGTGTGCGATAAGATGCCCCACTAAAAAACAATGTTGTATGGGAGTGCATAAGTTATAGTATAAAGTTATAGAGTTTGATAAGATGCCTCATTGAAAAGTAAAATTGTGTAGGTGCGATGAGACACCTTGCTGAGATGAAATTGTATGGGTGTGATGACATGCCTCACCAAGATGAAATTATACAGGTACGATGAGACGCCCTACCGAAAAACGAAATTGTGTAGGTATGATAAGATGTCTTACTGAAAAACGAAATCTTATGAGAGCTTACAGTTATAGTGTAAATTTGTAGAGTGTGATAAGATGCCTTACCAAGAAGAAAAATTATGTGGGTGTGATGAGACATCCTACTGAAAAACACAATCATGTGGGAGCTTACAGTTATATTGTGAATTTATAAATTATGATAAGATGCTCCACCAAGAAGTAAAATTGTGTAGGTGTGATGATATGACCCACTAAGAAATGAAGTCATGTAGGAGCTTACAATTATAGTGTGAAGTTATGATGCCCTACCGAGAAATGAAATTGTACGAGTACTATGAACCATACAAAATCGTATGAACTTTACTGATTTTGTCATTCATGATTCAATAGGTTGTTATAGCTAATTACATGAAGATAATTGTGTATGCGGGTGGAAATATTATAAATGAAAGTAACGATCCACAATATGATAGGGACCTAGTAAAAATGTTGAAGATGAGGAAGGATTCTAACTATAACAATTTTCTCTAATAGATCTGTATGAATATTAGAGTTAATCCTATTGGGGTTGAGCTTGTTCATCGACATCCTTGTTATTATGAGGGAGGTGTTTCGTATACTTTGATGGCCATTATAGATGATGATGATATAGAAAACTTTATAGAAATGATCAACACGTTTGGAGAAAACCGCATACAAGAGATATATGTTGGGGTTTCCAGTCAGCTTAATAAGACTATTGCCAATAGAACTTTACAAGTTGGGTCTTCCAATTTTTCTCAACCTCATGTGCAGTAAACCAATGAAGATAACCCTATGTATGACAAACCAAAAACTTATCTAGTTAAAGACCCCACTTTTGGTGAAGGTAGTGTGAACGAAGAGGCAATTGATATAAAAATAGAGTCAATCTTATAAGATGACTCGGGATACAACCCTGATGAAAATATAATTCCAATGGGACTTGGAACTAAGGTTAAAGGGAAGCATGTAGGGGTTGAATATGAAGTAGATGATGAAATTGTAGAGGTTGAAAACACTGTAGATGCCACATCAGAGTATATATCGAGCAACATTCCATTAGTACCTCAATTTACTGCTAGCTAGGGGATTAGGATGGCTCCCTAATATAATTAGTCTATGATGTTGACATCCTAGGTTAGAGATTCAATTTCATATATAAATATTAGTGGTTACGTAGAATTCGAGGAGGAGATGGAAGCGGAGAGTAGTAATTAGGTTGACGGCGTAGATTTATTTGTCAGACAATGCTTCAGTATGAAGGATGAGCTTATTAACATTGTCAAAAGATATCACATTAACAACCATTATGACTACCATACCGTTAAGCAATACAGCCGTGACAACGGGATATGGGAGGTGAAGATAGGCTGAAGGTGCGAAGCAAATGGAGTGATGAAACGAGGTAGACAAACATATATTGTAAACACGAATAGAATAACGTGTTCATGTAGGAAATGGCAAATCTATAGAATCCTATGCTCACATGCAATAAGGGTACTTAATTCTATTCAAGTAACTATTGGTCGCTACACTGGCGTATGTTATACGTAGTCCCATTAGTTGGATGTTTACACTAGACACTTCATGCCAATAGGTGATGAGTTGAATTGGCCCCACCTCGATTACCTATTCCTCATACCCAACAAGAAACTGAAACGTGGTTTGGGTAAACTAAGGAAGAAGAGATTCCATATGGAGATGGACTTAAGGGAGCTTGTCGATAAGAGCAAGTATAGCATTTGTAGAATAGAAGAACACAATAGGAGAAGGTATCCTCAACTTAATAGAAATGGTATAGACAAACATACAAGTTTTGTTTTCTTACATTAAATTACATATCATATAATGTTATGCTTTCATAAGTCAATGACACAACATACTTTTTTATTGTTTTAGAGGTTAGATGGATCCAAGACCGAGTGACTCGTCGGTACTGCATGGATAGGGATGACATCGATCGCAGGACGTATGGGACCATTGGGTATGTTCTAACATTATATCATTTATTAATCTGTACAATTCAATAATTTTATATTGTTATACTAAAATTGAATTTAATATTACAAGGAGGCAAGCACATTATGGTTCATTGAATGGAGTCCAACCTGTAGAAGGGCACGTCCCAAATACCATTAAACAATTACTTCAAGACCTACCTTATCGATGCTAGTTTCTTAGGGGTCATACAGCTGCCATTCATTCAAATTGATCATCACCTCATCACGGCATTAATCGAGAGGTAGAGACCCGAGACCTACACCTTGCATATGGCACATGGGGAGATGATGATCACACTATAAGATATAGAGGTTTTGTTCAGTCTATGTGTGGATAGGGCTATAGTTACTGGGCTTATGTAGTTAGTATGGCCTCAGATAGCTATAAGATTGCTAGGAGACTACCCCACTGACAATACTAGTAGAGGGGGCTGTGTTAGTTTGTAATGGTTACAAGATAGATTTAGCGTTCTTCCTGTGAGTGTAGATGGGGAAACTATTCGTCGACACACCGTGCATACATTTTGCAATTGTTTGGTAGATTTTTATTTGTGGATAAATCTTCATCCCTTGTTCATATGATGTTCCTACCTATTTTGGAGTATTTCCCATATGCAGCGACATTCAGTTAAGGATCAACTTATTTGGCTTGGCTATATATCGCCAACTATATTGGATAGCACAATTAGGAGTGTAGGAAATTGGAGGCGCCACCATACTATTGTAGATATGGGCATGAGATCATTTCCCCTATATTGCACTACGGACTAGGTTCAGCTTCACCATACTAGAGGGCCTACCACTAGTTGCTAGGTAGGCCATATTATGAGACACTATACAGCATGTTATGCATGTTGCGGATACGTATCAAACAGCATTTGATCTGCAGACAAGTTCACAAGTATATACTTCAATTTTGTTTCTATTATTTATCCTTATTGAAAAATTAAGCATTATTAATACACTTTCTTTCCAAATGCATTATAAGTCGTGTGGGAACCGTATTCGGATGATCTTATTGATCTCTTACCACCGTTTTGTAGTGCTGGTCGAGCTATCTGGGTAGTCAGGGTTCCACTCATATGTTTCCATATTGTAGAGTTTTATTTCCTCGACTGTGTTGTACGGTAGTTTGGAGGATTCTAAACGATATCGGTTGACGTTCATATGAGTGACGAGCTATATCATATCGACCTTAGAGATAAGATAGACATAGATTAGTCGATTGCCCATCAAGGATACATATTGACCTGGGTAGACCACCATATATGGGTTGTCAATATTTAGAGACTAAAGGGTGTCAATCTAGCTTACCATAACTAGTATAGGGAACATATACACCGATATATTATCCATCATGGGACTGTGAAGGGATACTTGGTAAGGTTTCCTTCCAATTATCTTATTTTATTTTTTCCTAAAGCAATCTATATGAATATAACTTAAACTGTTTCATTAACTGAAGGCAGATACTCTATGTCGGGTAAGGTTAGTAGATGATGTCCATGTTGCTCATCATATCATTGATGGTGGGCTTCACCTTATCAAGGAGCACGGTGATTTGATATTATTTCTCGATCAGCTAGCTGACTCAGCTCCTGTACCTGCCCTTCTACCGCGTATAGGACTTAGAGTTCGCATAAGAGGCCGTCAACCAACACAAGCTCGTAGTCGAGGACATGATGTTGATTTTATGCCATCAAGATGTCGACATTCCATCGACTTGAGCGAAATTAGTAGCAGTGCACCACCTGCTTATGCCTCCAATTTGAGCTATACCTTATTTGAGACTCTTGATGCTCGCATGTGGATGTATCCACAGCCGACACCACTAACTCCTCATAAACGTCATACAAGATAACCTCAGATAGTATACATAGATGAGGTCGACACCTAACTACCTCCATTATTGCCTACTCTAGTTCTTTATGTAAATTTCGTTAATATTCTTCTACAGCCATCAAAGCTTTAACCATCAGAGGGTTCATCCACCTACAGATCATCATTACTAGTTTGTTTTGGAAAACAATTAATTAACTAGAACTAGGAAGAAGTAGTTGTAAATAACTATATTTGTATTACTTAGTTTGATTGTTATGTATTATCGATATTTATTACTCATTGTATATATGGTTTTTATAAATTATTTTTCATATTATATTGTTATTTCCTTAATACCGATTGTTTATTGTGTGTGTGTATATATATATATACTTATTTTTTATACTATAACTACTTTTAATAGGTTTAGTTAGTAAATGAGTAATTCAGTAAATCATTTAAGTCGACGCGCTCCATTAATACTTTTAGTAAGAAGTACACTCAACGAGAGGTAGTGTGAAACGTAAATTTAACATAGGATCGGAATTGACAATTAATTTGTTATTTTCAAAGTATTTAGTCAGGAATTGTGTTAAGTACGTAATAGTAATATTGAAGACAAGCCTTATTAGATATTGAAGGCGTGCAAAAGGAACACGTATCTATATAATAGTTTAAGAATTAAAATAAAAAAAATTTAAAAAATAAATAAATTAATATAAAAAATTAAACTAAAGGCACATATGTAAAGCACGTCTTTCCTGTATACTAAAGGAACAATTTATCTTTGTACTTTCCTTACAATATAAAAGGTGTGCTTTTCAAACGTACTTTCAATTTAAAAAAAATGATGAACATGTATGTTTTCGTTATACTAGTTTTATAAAAAAATTTTAAAACGTATTATGTTAGTATATCTTTTCGAAATTTATATTACTGGAATACAAAACTCGTGGGGGATGATGAGATGGTGAGAGAATCTTGGTGGAATCCTCCTTCTGTTGGATGTTTCAAGATTTGCACGGATGGTTCTTGGATTGATCCATTAACGGATGCAGCTTTGGGCGGCATTGTAAGTGACTGTACAGGATATATTGTCGAGGGTTTTTCGAGATTCGTGAAGTGTATGACGGCCAAGGAAACCGAGACATTAGATTCATAACAACTCATCGCTTATTTATATATATTATATTAATATATTAAAAATTTCTCTTTTTCAAATAATTCCTTACTTTACTCCTGAATTACGTCATTAAAGCTTCTTAATAGCTTTTTTTTTTTTTTTTTATGTGGTTCAAATACTATAATTTAAGTTAAACAAAATTTGAAGAGAAAAAAAGTTATAATAATAACATTAGTTGCATCGCTTAGTCAGAGCAATTGACAAGTTGAAGCAACGCCAGGTCATTGAGCGTTTAATGCTGGAGAAGCTGAATGCACGTAGTAACGAGCGTTGGTGATGCTAGCGCTGTTGGGAGGAGTTAAGTTGGCAAGAGCACGCGATTGGAGAAGGGTTGCATTTGAATCTGATTGTCAAACTTTAGTGGAGTCCATCTTGGGCCGGACATTTCAGTACATTGGGCCTCCACTCATATTATTCAAAGATCAGACTTTCAGTAAAGGATATGCCTCATTTTCCTTTTTCCTACAGAAATAGAAGAGCAAATTTAATTGCTGATTGGATAGCTTTAAAAACAAGAAGAGGTATATGCCCTTGTGATTGGTGATGTCGCCTCCACCCGCCCCTCTGATTCTGAAGCTTATCCAAACTGATATACCTCTTTTAAGCTCGTGAAATATTTGATCGAGTCTAAATTATACAATGAAACTAAAAATATTAGTAAAAGTAATTTCGTAAATTTGAATTTGGGAAAATAAGTAATAAAATATTATAATATTAAATTATAAATATATTACTTATTGTTTATCGAAAATATATAAAATGAGTTTTAATAATTAATAAATCGTTAAAAATAAATTATATGCACACTAAAAATTATAGAATAACATAAATAATATTTAGAAGTATTTATTTATACTTCATATATATTTATGTATATGTAAAAATACACGAAATTATCTAAAATACCCAAAATATACTAAAATAATGCCAAATAATTAAAGAAAATTACAAAAAAATCAATGAAAAATAAAAAAATATATTAAAAGTATGGATTTGTCTAGAATCAAGTCATGGCATGTCGGGGTAAAAAGAAAATAAGTTAACTAATTAGAATTAATCAACTTGAAAGTTAAATTGGAAGAGATTAATACCATTTGGCAACTAGAAATTGAGCTAAGAAAATAAGACGGCCTTATAAATACCCCATACCCAAACTAAAGCTCATTTGGTTCGTTTAGAGTCCTCAAAAAATAGAGAGAACACAAAAAGAGAGAATTAGAGTTTATTTTCAAAATTTATAAAAAAAAAAAAATCTATACAATTAAGGCTTATAAAGCAAACTCACAACCCACAGCTACCTAGAAATGAACTGACACCACCAACACACTCTATCGCTACTGCTTAGACCAATCGACACCTTTAAGACCACTATTGGTAGCTAGAAGTCCATCAATTAAGTGAGTCCGATTTCAACTCTAATTTGTTTAATTTATTTAAATTATTAATTTTATCCATAAAATTATGAAATGCAGTATTCTGATGTTTTTATTATATAGATTTAGGAAAAATATTGGTTTGATTAAATTATATTTGGAAATATATAATACTTAAGAAACCCCATAAACTTAAGTATATTTTGATTTAGAAATAAATAGTTTTCATAAGTGTAGTTTTGAGCTCAATTTTTTTTATAGACTATTTAGAGGATGTAAAATAGTACTATGAAGCTCTATTTAGAAATGAATTTTGGAAAATTTTAAGCCTTTAAAATATATATAATTAGTGATTTTTGGGTTAATTAATGGTTAATTAAATAATCACTAATTTATTGTATAATTAGGTGTTTTAAGATGTTCATATTTAATGTCGTATGACAATTGTAGCATTTGAAGTATTAGATGTAATTATTATAAGTATTACGTAGTAAATATATATAATTTTAGTAATAAGTGGAAATGGAATTATAATAAATATAAAATATTAAGTTAAAAATTTGTAATATATTAATAATAATAATAATAAAGCAACAAATTTGATATGAATATAAATTTTAATGAATTATATAAAAAAATGTAAAATTTTTTTATATTAGGAGTAGATTAAGTACATAAATGAGGACTATGATATCTGAGCGTAATGTAATTAATTTCTTACATTATGGTTTAGAATGAATTCTTAGGATTTGCGTATAATACCCATAGTTAAGACTGATTTAAAACTTAAATCGAAATCTAATTCGAAAATCTAATTCGAAAATCAAATCCAAAACTAACCTAGAATGAATCAATAATAAATAATATATATATATATATATGGAAATTTGAGTTTGAATCATAAGCTAAAGTTTATATATAACATTAGAATATAAATACTAAAAGAATATTTATATTATAGGACACGCAAAGACGAGTAACATGCTACCAGTCGAGTGAGTTAACTAAAGATTTCAAGTAAGTTAGATTCAATACTTTATCATATTTTGGAATAATATTTTAAAATACTTGGAGGCTTATAATTGTATATAATTGTGTTTGTAAGTAATTATATATGTATGTGCTTGTGTATCTGATTTCATGCTGAAAATCTATATTGTGTTTTTGTGATTGATATGAATTGAATGGTGTGAGATTACTTAATCACCCTAAACTATACATAATCACAACTAATATAAATACCCTAATTAGGCATGCATTGCAGCCTTTTAAGGAACTATTAGGATTTTATAACTAAACACCGACACTTTAAAAAAAGATAGCGTTGGATAGCATAATAGTCTTTTTTTTTTTCGTCCTTAGCTGAACTAAGTGATATGAGAGAAGATCACGATAAGGATGAGAAAATAGTTCGAAGGATAGTCATGAAGGAAACGGTATCTCTATTATATAAATCTGGGTTTAGTTATGAGTTGTTGCATAAACATGAAAACTCTTTAACCCAATTTAGAGCGAGTGAAATTACTTTAATTTTACAGCAGACCGGACTATATTGTATAATAGCATTTGCTTGTTGCATTGGATAATTAATTGTTTGATAACCTTGTTTATATTTGTTATGCATTCATAAGTTTTTAACCTAACTTAGTAAGCTATAGTTCCTTATACCTTTATAGATTTTCTTATAAGTCCTGATTGATATGCTACAGTATAATTATTTTAAGGTTCATATCATTTTGAAGCTACAGGGGAGTGAGGATTAATCGATGGAACAATCAAGTCCTTTAATATCTTGTTAGTACTTTTAGGTTTATGAATTGAAATTGTGGTACGTTCATTAATAGACTACGGTAGTATGTTTAATTTCTTAGGAGTATAAGATAATATGAATGTAATTATGTATATACGACTTAAGATTCTTGCTTTTTATGTAAATTTTAATATAAATTTTAATTGAGCTGTTTACTTTAAAGCGATGAATTGTAGATGCTTTATGTAAGTTCTAACTATGATAGTAACTGTGAGGTTAGTCATTATCATATATTGGTTTATACGGTGAGACTATTGCAACTCTACAGCTTCGAGGCATAACATACTTATCCTACTTTATCTCAACTCTTTTCTGTAGATGGACTTTGTAAACCTCATACAATTAGCTATTTAGGTCCTAAATTAGATTCAAGTGCTTTAAATAATATCATGGGTAGATAAGGTTAAGTAAAATAAAAATTTTATTAAATTGTGAAACCAAATATAGTATCGATCATAAAAACTCTAGAGATTCGATCGAAATTTAAATCACGTACAAAAACCTTAAATCTGATATTCGCATAAATATTGGAAATAGAACTTGAACTTGACGAAAACCTTAAAACTATAATTTTAAGCTTATAAAATAAATAAATATGACTTAATAGTAATAAAATCTTAGTCGAATGTAATCGACTAATATGCGTAATCACATATAGATTTTAGCGAACACGTTAAAATAACTTGTGAATATTATAAATGTAAAGGGTAACAATTAAATTAATAAATTTATATAAAATCTCAATATTATTTTATAAATATTAATTATATAATTTTTTGTATTTGGAAAAATATTAAATATTTTTTATTTTTATTTTTCCTCATTTTTCTTTTCTTTTTCTTTTTCCTTTTTCTTTCTCCTATTTTCCCTATCCTCCACGTTAGATTTCTAGAAGTAAACAACAGCCCATGTGCTCTTTTATCCAATTCCAAGTGTCTAATTATGAGAAGAAAAATAAAAAGGAATGATTGATTTTGTCTTATCACCATTAAAGATCCATATTTGCTTTAAATTTTCTTTTCATTTTGTGTCTTTAATATTAAATTGTTGAACTCCCTATAGCAATTCATGTCTAGAGACTTCACAAATTGTAACACATGAAATTTACACACACAAAGTTCACTTACCTTTTTCTTTTTGCAAATCATGAACATCCCTAACCATTTTTTTTTTTTATTTTCTGGAAAAACTTACGAAGACAAATTAAGAAGAAGGAAAATAAGCTTCATTCTATTCATTTCTCCAAGAATTAAAGACAAGTAGTATTTATTTTCTATAATTATTTTGCACATACTTGTATTCTATAATATGTATTGTAATATAGGTATTTCTTGTGTATGTATGCTCATATTTGTCTATATACATGTAATTTATATTTTTCAAAATATTTGTACAAAAACTTATGTATATGTACATGTATGTATGCACAAATAATAATATACATATAGTATGTATTTTTCTTACTCATGTACTTATATACATATGTATGTGTAGGTATATATATATTTATACCTATTATTTTATTATATGGTATATGTATGTATACGCATATAACATATATATACATATACCATGTATTTTCTTTACTTATATGCATATGTATATACTATATATTTTCTTTATTTATATATACATATATACTTGTGTATGCTTGAATATGTGTATATATCTATATATACCTAGTAATTTATTATTATATAGTATACATATGTATACATGTATAGTATGTATATATATATTTGATATTTTTATCATATAGTATACTATACGTATATTGAGGTTTACATAATTTTTATTACCTATACATAATACACTATGTAACCGAAAATATATACCTATATAATTACAAATTATAATACTAATAAATATAGTATAACTATATTAAAGGGATATATATATATATATATATATATGGTGTGCATAAAAACATACCGTTGTGTATTTATATTGTATTTTTATTTTATAAATTTTATAAATATATATGTATGCCAGACGTGATGAACATGTTGGTATATTTATAAATAATATTACTTATATTAAGTACTTTAGTATATATATGTATGTATTATAACCATATATGTATGTACATACATAAAGTACAAGTATTTATATATATTATATATATACTCATACGTATAGTACATAATATATTTAAGGTTAAGATATTTTAGTACATAAGTATATTATATGTATAAACATATGTATATGAATAGTATTTTATATGTAGAAATATAAGTATATTTAAATAGTACATATATAATATACTATAATATTAATTTAATAAATAAAGTAATTTAATAAATATGAAAGTATATATATGTGCCATAACTTTGAAGAACTATAATAAATAATTAATTTAGAAAATTTAGTAAAATATAATAATAAATATTAATATATCTCTATATGACATAAAATACAAAAAAAAAAAAGAAAAATTGGAAAAAGTACAAAAGTGATACGTGGCATTCTCTTATGTTACCACATCGTCACTTAGTTAAATTAATTAAATTTAGTAATTAAAAATAATAATAAAATAATTAATTAATTAGAAAAGTAATAAAGTAAAAAAATTTGAATTAATAAGTCTTAAACCTCAAAATTAGCAGAAACAAGTGATTATAGTAAAATAGCCCTAAAATTAAGAAAATTACAAAATATAAGATTTAAGTATTTATTAAATCACAACTATACTAAGAAATAATATTTTATAATTATTTAAATCAAAATAATGAATTTCGTAATATTTTTATATCACAGTTGAAATTGTGGATTACAATGTCCAAAATGAACTCTGTTATGAGAAAATACGTTTGAGAACGATCAAAATGAATTATAAATTCATAAAAATTTGAACTAAATTGAAAAAGTTATATTTGATTAGATAAAAAGCTTAAATTGATAATTTTATATAAACAAATAGCTAATTTAGGTAAATGATACTAAGTATAATAATGGTTTAGCTATTTAATATCAACGCTTACTACTTTTCGTATTCTCTTAATGTTAAGTGATCACGAGATCGATATTGACCTACCAACTGACTATTACGATCCCTAACTTAGAGGGATGGTCGAGTAAGTATTCCTAATAATTTTGTATATGCTTATATATGTAGATAGTAAATATTAATTATTATTAATAATTGAATATTGTCTGAGACTGAGTTATGCTTATATATAATACTACTTGATAATAGTGAATTTACTTTAAAGTATGATAATGTACTATTTGCTGCATAGTAACTTCAATAGGATTTGATCTATCTACGATTTTGTTGATCACTTAATAAATGACTTAATATTATCAAACTTAAATTAACTAAATCAAAATATGCATAAGCATGCATGGTATAACTAATTATAGTCGTTACATCATACAAAAGAAGCGAGATGCCATACGTGGATTAATTATTTGTGATTATAGTGTTTTATACGGTGTACATGTACTATATGATCTTACCATGGCCTATAAGAATATTAGGCGTTAGAGGTGCCAACTGATTGGCTAAGGGTTAAGTTTAGAGATTTCTGTTTAGGGGTGAGTTAGAACTGCGAGAACCTACTCACAATCATATATAGAATTGAGTTTTAACTAAAATTGAAAATGGATATACTACTGTGTTTTTTTTTAATATGCAACACGGAGTTTCATTGTTATATAAGTTCTAGTATGATATCTAGATCTGATTGGTGCCATATATACTCCAACCCTGACTTTGGAGGACATTAAATCTAAGTTGCATACAATACTTAGTCACCTATATGTATTTATATGGCATACTAATTGTTCATGTATTCATTTAATTAAGTTTAATTGCTGTATAACTAGTTTATTATATGGTCGAGGGAATATCTTACTAATTTAGTTAACTTATACCTTCGTAGTTTACTTGCGCAAGATGACTTGTTCGTAGATCTGAATTGTAGGATGCCTAAGGTTAGTGAACCATCTATGGGTTGATGTGAGAGTAAGATTAGTGGTAAAAGTGAACTTATTCTATTGTATTTAGATCCTAAACCTTATTATGTAATATAATGTATTATCAGTTTACAATCTAGTGTATTATAGACTTATTATTTGTAAATATCTATATATGTATTATTTATAATTCAATAGTATTGCTATCATAACCATATAATGATATTACTTGTACTTACCTAATTTTAGATTGTTAATTATAGTAGTAGCCTTGTATATCACATGAAGAATTATCGATTGAAAATGGAAATCAATCTACAGTTTTTTGTACGATATATAATGCTTGCCACAACTAACCCCATCGAGTCGTGATAAACTTAAGGGAGAGTGTGCATACTTTGTTGGAGTAGATAACTCATTATTGTAGAGCATCAAGGCTAGTGGTTAATTTTTAAAAATGAAGCATATTTTTCAACCAAAACACCCCAATTGATGTTAAGCAATAGATTGCTAATTTGTTGAAATGAAGACCTTAGAGCATCCATGACTTTATTTAAGACTTCTAAAAATTTGGAGAAGATTTAAATATGAGGCTCTATAGTTTGTTAAGTAAAAAATAGAGAAGAAGCTAAAAGGATGGAAGCAATGTCTTTTGAGTGAAGTAGATAGAGAAGTGTTGATAAAGTTGGTGGTCATAGCTATTCCAGCATACTTAATGTCATGTTTTCTTTTACCTAAAAAGTGGTGTAATGAAGTGAACTTAATGGTGGCTAAGTTCTGATGGGGATAAAGAATAAAGGAACATCACATTCACTTGTTGAGCTAAGAAAAGTTATTTAATGCTAAGGAAAACAGGGAAATGGGATTTAAAGATTTGCATTGTTTTAACTTATTGTTATTGACTATGCTTAGTGTCATGGTCCGAGGCTTTCTTTAGCACTCAAATAGATCATGCGACACTTACTATCCTGCCTCTATAGTAGTAAGCAAGCCTAACTCGCATGCAACGCTAGCCAACCAGGCCTAAACCTATAAGCAATACAACCAAGGAAGAAAGTCAACAGATTATAAGGGACACTAGCTCGAATGAAAAAAGGAATAGCACACTTTTATTAATTTCGATAGTAATACAAGGCTACAATGTATGTGCATAGGGATACAGTGTATATAACAGGTGCCGTCAGTCGTGATCAACCAACGTGGTGAGTAAGGGCTTCAATCCAGAAGAGTATTCACACCTCCGTAAAGAGCTTTACGGACATTATTGGGCTTGGCAGGAATAGACATTAAAACTGGTGAAATGGCACCACTTTCTAAAAGTGGAAATTTCTAATAATAGTAAAGTCCTATCTTACACAAAAATAATGTCCCCCCCTTTATGTTACAATATGTACAAAAAAATAACCCCTTATCAATATAAGTATCTTACAAAAAGGGACCTTAACATCCTCCCTCACTTAATTCTATTGACGTCTTCGGCAATATGTACTAGAGCTTGGATCTAGTGGCGGAGGTCTTCTGGCTGGCAAGGCTGACTTTCTCTCGGATAAGGACTTCAAATATTCTTCAGTCTCCCAACTTATATCTTCTTCTCCTCTATCTCTCCACTTGATCAAATATTCTTTATGATCTTCTCCAATGGAGGGATCTCTGACTCTTCGCTCTGCAAGGATGTCTTCCATGGCTTGACTTAGGTTGAACTTGATCTTGACGTGTGACCGCTTGAACACATTGCGAGATGGGTCTTCCATGTCTGGATAATATGGCTTTAAGACGCTGACATGAAAAACTGGATGGACCTTCAACCACGTAGGAGGCTCGACCTTGTAAGCTACTCTTCTAATCCTCGATATGATAAGAACTGAACCAATGTACTTTTGGATCAATCTTCTATTCGTGTTCTTCAATGATCTGACCTGTTCTGAAAGAAGCTTTATGAGGACCTGATCTCCAACATTAAATTCTTTAGGTCGGCGATTCTGATCTGCCCATTTCTTCATTCTCTTGGAAGCCTTTTTAAGGTACACTTTTGCTACTTCTAAACTCTGCTTCCAATCCCTAGTGAACTGATAGGCTCTTGGGCATCTCCCTATATATGGTACTGCCACTGTATGGGGTAACAGTGGTTGCTGACTCGTAATGATCTTTATAGGGCTCTTGTTGAAGGAAGAGTTCCGTTGGATGTTGAAACAAAACTGGGCGATATCCAATAAGTCAACCCAATTCTTCTGGTTAGCATTGATAAAGTGCCGAAGGTATTCTTCCAGCAACCCATTGAATCTCTCTGTCTGTCCATCACTCTGCAGATGGTAACTGGAGGTTATGCTCAGCTCGGAGCCCAGGAGTTGGAACAACTCTGTCCAAAACTTCCCTGTAAACCTGGCATCCCTATCACTCACAATATTTTGGGGTACACCCCAGAATTTTACCACATGCTTGAAGAAAAGCTGGGCTGTCTCTTCTACGCTTGAACTCTTCATGGTAGGAATGAAGGTGGCATACTTAGAGAACTTGTCAACAACAACAAAAACGGATGAGTGCTCCCCTACTTTTGGTAAGGAAGTGATAAAGTCCATGGAGACGCTCTCCTATGGGTGAGAGAGCATAGGAAGTGGCTCCAAGAGGCCTGCCACCTTCTGCCTCTCAACTTTGTCTTGTTAGTAGGTTAAGCAAGTCTTCGTATAAGTCATCATATCCTCCTTCATATCCAGCCAGTAATAGCTCTGCTTCAATAAGCTCCATGTCCTCTACCAGCCTGGATGTCTAGCCCACAAAGTATTATGGCACTGTCTCATGACTACCCTTCTCAAGTAGCCCACCTTTGGGACATACAATCAGTGCCCCTTTATGTAAATGTGGTCGCCTTCTACCCAAAATCTGCGCATCTTCCCTTCTTCAACCAACTGCTTGAGATTTTTGGCTTATAGGTCTTGACCTATGTGTTGCTTAATCTGCTCTTGAATTGAAGTCAAGATTTGACTCGCTGACTGGTGTGCAATCTGTACTAAGGATGCTAAATCAGCTCACCTACTTGAAGCATCTGCCACCTGATTAGTCCATCCATTGCGGTACTCAATCTCCATAACAAACTCTGCAAGAAACTCTTGCCATTTGGTTTGTTTGGCTGAAAGCTTCGGTTGAGTCAATATATGGCAGGCAGCAAAATTTTCTGTCTTCACTAGAAACTTAGATCTTAGTAAATAGTGTTTCTAGGTCCTTAGACAGTGAACAATTACAAGTAACTCCTTCTCTTAGGTTGAGTACCTACGCTCTGTTTGATTTAGCTTCCTACTCTCATATGCCACTGGATGACCCTATTGCAACAACGTTCCCCCTAATGCAATGTCTGAGGCATCCGTGTGGACTTCAAAAGGCTTAGAAATGTCAGGAAGTGCAAGGACTGGCTCCTCCGTCACTACACGCTTCAACTCCTCGAAGGCACTTTAACATATCCCATCCTATGACCATGCTTGGTCCTTCTTCAATAGATCTGTGAGGGGTGTAACTTGATGGGAATATCCCTCAACGAATCTTCTATAGTAATTTGCGAGTCCAAGGAAGGACCGCAACTCCGTTACACTCTTAGGCACTGGCCATTACTTGATTGCTTCCACCTTTGCCATATCCATTCGGATCCACCCTTCTTTAACAACATGACCCAGGAAGTTGATGCGCTTCTGGGCAAAGGCACATTTCTAACACTTCATGTACAAATGATTCTCTTACGGCTTCTTGGAAACCATTCATAAGTGCTTCACATGGTCCTGTAATGTCCTGCTATACACAACAATGTCGTCTAGATAGATGACTACAAATTTGTCGAGATATTCACAAAATATATTATTCATTAAGGTACAAAATGTTTTAGGAGCATTAGTGAGATCGAAAGGCATCACCAAGAACTCATAAGCACCATAACGGGTTACACACATCGTTTTTAGCTCATCCCCCTCAGCAATGCGAACCTGATGATAGCCTAACCGAAGATCCAGTTTTGTAAAATACTTAGCCCCACTCAGTTGATTAAACAGATCATTAATTAGAGGAATTGGGTAATGATTCTTCACCATCGGCTTATTTAGAGCTGGGTAGTCAATACATAATCTCAAACTCCCATCCTGCTTCTTTTAAAATAGAACAGGAGCCCCGTATGGTGCTTTTGAGGGTTGAATGAAGCCTGCCTCTAACAACTCATCCAATTGCTTCTTCAATTCAGCAAGTTCAGGAGGTGACATTCTATAAGGAGCTGTGGCTGGTGGTTTGGCATCAGGAATCAATTCAATCTCGTGGTCTACCGACCTTTTGGGAGGTAATTCCTTAAGGAGCTTATTAGGCATCATATAATCGTACTCCTTTAGGACCCTCTCTATTTCCTCTGGTATCTCCGTCTTTCTTGCTTCCTCTTTCTCTATAAAGAAAGCCAAGAAAGTTGGCTTTTGATGTTTGAGGCCTCTCTTGAATTGGAGAGCTGATAACATCATAACCCCAATATTCTTCCCTTCCTTGCCATTGTTGTTTGCCTTGTTCCTCTGAACTGTCATACAGCAAGGCTTTTAACCTAAAAATAACAAGCAATCTGCTGTAGGCATGGGAGCAACTCTGGCTTGTCTCAAGAAATCTATTCCAAGGACTATGTTGAAGTCATCCAATGGAACAGCTGTGAAGTTGAGATTTCCATTCCAATCTCCAACCCTCACTTTCACTCCTCTTGCAACTCCTCGGACAGGGCGGGCCTTGGGGTTAATAGCTTTAATCTCGCTAGTGTCTTTAGCAAGTACTAACCCCAACATTTCCGCCTCAGGCACATCAATGAAGTTGTGTGTAGCACCAGAGTCTACCATTGCAATGGTACTCTTGCCATTGATGTTCAACTGGACATACATCAACTTATTATTGTTCTTAGGCTTATGTCGCACTGAGGAACTCTTTCCAATAGCTGACAACATGTGCAATGCGCCCATTCGGGGTTGATCCTCTCCATCACTCCCCAACTCATCATCTTAGCAGATATTCTCTACTTTTTGTGCCATAGTATTGAGTGCTGCCCTATGTGGATACTCAGCTACTTTGTGTGGGCCATTACACAAGAAACATGAGAATGAGAGCTTCTTACCTCCATTGGTTGCCCCACTCTTTCCGGACTAGTGAGAGTTATAGGATTTCCTTTAACTCCCTCTAGTATTACTACTACTGCTACTTAAACTTAGGGCTCCTCCACTCTTAGGTTTGCCGATTTGACCAACTTTCCACCCTCGTGTCCTGTCGACACATTCTTCCCTTTATTGTCATGAATGTAGTTAGTCAAGCGCTCAGCTGCTGCTTGTGCTGTAGCCAAGTTAGTAACTCATTGCCTCTGCAACTCATTCCTAGCATAAGGCTTCAGTCCTTCTAGGAAATAGAATAGCTTATCATTTTCAACCATGCTCTTGAGGCCTAACATCAATGTCAAGAACTTACAGACACATTTTTTAATATCATCACCCTATCGAAGTTCCCTCAACTTCTTTTGGGCATTGTACTCAACATTCTCAGGAAAAAACTAAGTCCACAACTCAGCCTTCAACTCGACCCATGTATTTACATGAGCGTTGCCATTTTGGATATCCTCATATTTGGTGTGCCACCACAGTTTGGCATCACTAGTTAAGTATATTGTAGCTATGGTGACTTTTGAACTCTCATCATTTGTCCCCACAGCAGCAAAGTACTGCTCCATATTAAATAGAAAGTTCTCCAACAACTTGACATCCCTCATGCTAGTGAATGCCTTGGGCTCAGGCATCTTTAGATGTACTGCATGAGTAGGAACATGAACAGGGGCAGGGATAGGGGTAGGGATAGGAGCATTTCCCACAACCCGAGTTAAAATAACTACTTGTGCCCGTAGCTCTTTAACAGTTTCGATTGAGATATGAGTAGTAACTTGTCTTCTTACGTCTTCTACTTGAGTCTCCAAGTGTTGTCTTATCTCATCGGTCGTTATGTGCATTTCCTCTCTGAGAGTTTGTATGGTAACACCAAAATTCTTAGCCATCTTGGTCATCTTAGCGTTCATCTCCTGATGATTGGTCTCAACTTCAGCCACTCTTATTAACAATGCGACCAAATCATCTATCTGCTTAGATACTCCCTTGAGGATTTCCTTAAAGTTATTAAGCCTCTTACTCACTTCCTCTTATCGTGGCATGGTCATTCTCGCTGGAATAACCTAGGCTCTGATACCAACTGTCACGGTTCGAGACTTTCTTTAGCACTCAAATAGACCGTGCGATGCTTACTATCCTGCCTCTACAGTAGTAAGCAAGTCTAACTCGTACGCAACGCTAGTCAATCAGGCCTAAACCTGTAAGCAATACAACCAAGGAAGAAAGCCAATAGATTATAAGGGACACAAGCTCGAATGGAAAAATGAATAGCATACTTTTATTAATTCCGATAGTAATACAAGGCTACAATGTATGTGCATGGGGGTACAGTGTATGTAACAGGTGCCGCCAATCATGATCAACCAACGTGGTGAGTAAGAGCTTCAATCCAGAAGAGTACTCATACCTCCGTAAAGAACTTTACGGACATTATTGGGCTTAGCAGGAGTAGACATTAAAACTGGTGAAATGGTACCACTTTCTAAAAGTAGAAATTTCTAATAATAGTAAGGCCCTATGTTATACAAAAATAAAGTCCCCCCCCTTTATGTTACAATATGTACAAAAGAATGGCCCCTTGTCAATATAAGTATCTTACAAAAAGGGACTCTAACACTTAGCGTATTGAATTGGAGCCTAAAGCGTTTTGGGTTAAGGTCTTCAAAGGAATTTACTTTCGTCGGAGAGATTTCAAGATTGCTACAAAGGGAGGCAAGGTGTCATACGCTTAGAGCAACATCCTTGAGGGTAAGAAAATTCTTTTTTAGAATGCATTCTGGAAAGTCTATAATGGAGAAAGGATAGATGTAACGAGGGATAATTGGGTGCCTTTAAAATGGGGTAGAAAGTTTGTCCTAGAAGTATTAATTGTCCTATGAAATTGAAGGTGGCAGCCTTCATTGACCTTAGTGTCAGAATGTAAGATCTAAGGTTTATTAAATCTCATGTGAAGGAAGACAAGATAGAGAATATAAGAAATATACCTATACATGCAAGAGCATGCAAAGACACCATTATGTGGCCGTTAGATTGCCATGGTAGGTGTATAATGAAATCAACGTATCACCTAGTAAAGCAGCAATTAGAGAAGGTTAAATTAGAGAAGCCATCATCATTACACACTATCTTAAAGAGGTAGTAGAAGAATCTCTAGCAAGTTGATACCTTTCCTAGGATTCAACATTTTTTGTAGAATGTGTGGTCCAACTTGTCACCAGAGTTTACTATGCCAATAGGGCACTTGCAAAAACTTAGTATGAAAATAGGCCTAAAGCAAAACTTATTACAACTTTAAAGTAGTGAAATTGTATGTGAAGCATAAGACTTCAATTTCCATCAAAATTTACACTGAAGTTGTATGCTCTCCATGCAATTTTATTAATACTATATATATCCCCAATCGCAGTCATCTATTACATTTTCACTCTCAAATTTTCTCTCCAATATATTTTCAAGCTTGAAATTTTATCTCTATCTCACATGCTGGTGCTCAAATACTCTTGCTTTCGTACAAATTGGTTAGTATCACTTTACAAATCCTTTTGCACTAGAAAGTTCATTTATGTTGTTGTGTTATTATCATTATTATTATTTTGAAATTTTAGTAAATATAGTTATTTATATTGTGTTGAAAAATTTACACTTACATTTAATAAATTGCTTTAGTGGTATGTAAATTGTGGTAGTAGATTAGAAAGATTGCATTTGGTTGTTAACGATCATGAACGAAATATTATTTTTACAATGCAAGTAATGCATTTGGTGAAAGTTCACTAAAAATAGGTGTTGTATAATTAAGTTATATTGTTTGGAAGTGTTAAATTTACAAAGTGGAATGTGATTGTTGTTTTGAGTTTTTGCTAACTTGGTGAAGATTCGTGTAATAATTAGAGAGAAAATAGTGGATTACGTAAAAGTCATCATCTACACAACCTTCTCATTATTCATGGGAGGGCTACGGTATGTTGGTTAAACCTTGAAAAAGGCATACCATACCTCTTAGAACTCTATCATAAGTGAAAGGGTTGCCCAGCACCTACTATAAAATACATGGTAGTCCCATCCCACTAAGAGACTTATTGGATTCATCGGGTCTTTCAAAGGGACGATTGTCTCTCCAATATTGTCTCTCCTATTCAGGTATGGGATGTTCTTAGGTTAACATAAGGATAGACATTAATACATTTTTAATATATTATGAAATTTGAAAATTGATGTACCTAATTATGAAATGTTCATATTTGAATGTAGATTTTATTGCAAATTATAAATATTTGGGAAAATTATGTTTATCTATTTTTATGGGTTAAAAAAATATGCATTGAAATCATTCGTGAGGCATACAACTTCAGTACAAATTTTGATAATAATTGAAGTATACCCTACAACTGTAATAAGTTTCGCTTTAAACTTATTTTCGTACTAATTTTTTAAAAATGCCCTATACTAAACTCCTCGTTACCAACCATGGAATGCCTTTTCCACGGTTATGCCTCTCAGTCTCTTGCATGCGCATTTTGTAAAGAGCTGGAGATGATCGGACATATGCTCTTAGCTTGTGTGTGGGTAGATCGCATTTGGTTCGGTGCGCTGGGCATAAGGATTGACAGATCTAGAGCTTATAGTTTCATGGAGTGGTTTGAAATGAAAAACAGATGGCTAAAGGTTCCATCTTGCGAGCTGAAAGTGCTAGAGCGAAACATATCAGTGGTGGCTTGGTACTTATGGAAGGCGATATGTGAAGCAGTGTTTAAGGAGTAAAGATCCAACTTCAGCGGTAATCTCTCGAATTAAAGCTTGTATTCGGTCTTATGATATCCCTCTTTCAAAGTTATAATATGATTTCCTACAGAATCTTTTTTTTTTTCTTCTTTTAAATTTTCTAGGCAAGTCAAGGACATTGCATCGTGATAGCAAGACTATGATTCTTTTAAATGCGACAATATAACTTCATAACCATACTGCATTTAAAATTTATGAACAATAAAAAAATGGCTCCATAAAATTATTAATATATCGAAATCAACAAGTTTCATAACAACTTTAATATTCCTCAAAGGTTTGGATAATAAGATCATTCATTATTCTTTCAAACACTGCAAATTTAAATTCATGAACATTTTATTTGACAAAAAAAAAAAAAAAATCTATAAAACATTTCAAAACGGCTTGAGTAAGGTCTTAAGAATTGGATTATTAATTAAGGTTTGCGATGACCATGTATCAGGTAAACAAATACATATCAATCTATTTAATAATCTGAAATTTTATGAACCGTTGGGGTAAAGTTGATAACATAATAAGTAACCTAGCCATACTGAGTTAAAAAATACGTATAAGCTAGTGAGGTAAACAAACACTAATACCATTTGCCAGCATTGCATTCTTAGCATATATTTTTTGGCTGCGAAAGTAATTTGAGGTACCTCTATGTAAATAGACAACAAGGTCAAACACTCGTCCACCAATACTATTGTACAAATTGTTTGACAAGTATTACATAAACTTCTCCTAAACAAAATTGGGCAGGGAAGCACAAACATGGGAACACCAAAGACAGTGCTACATTTGCTAAAACAAACACTTGGGAATAAACAGCAATTTCGATAATCCAATGAATAATTCCTTGCACATTGGGTGATTGTGCATTGGCCATATTTCTCTATTACCCTGCACAAGACGGGAAGAAAAGAACGAGAAAATCATAACGCGGATGAAATTGCCATGTTAAATCAATTTGAAGGAAAACTACTTACTTCGACAATCGGTATATATTTTTGGCGCTCATTTGGATCCACGAGGTTGATATGTGAGAAATTTTTTCCCAACAGATCGCAACTCAGCAACAACGTCTCTCATGTTTTTCCTTTCCATTAGCAGAGTGGCAGAGCAAGAAACCCCAATCTCAAATATTTCCATTAAATACTTCAAAATGCAGTTTCTTGCATTAGAGTACTTTGCTAATTCAGCATATAATGTTGGATCCACTATTTCTGCAAGTTTATCAGGTAAATCAGCCGTGACAAAACAGTTTATATTTATGATTCCATGGAAAATATCATTGTCTGGTCTCTTTCCAGTGAACAATTCTAGCAGCAAGACACCATAACTATATACACTCCTTCTTTGGACATAGGAGTTCCCATTCCATATTCTACGTTTACAAAAAAAAAGAAAGAAAACAAGGTCATGCTTTTGTTAAAGATAAACATGATATAATTTTGCTTTAAAGTAAAGTGGGAAAAAGAGAAACGTGAAGCATATTGCCATATCTCCTCAACATCATGCTTAATTTGTTAAATATCATTACCTGGAGCGATATAGCCGATGGTTCCCTTGAAACCAGTTGAACTTGTCTGATGTGTTGTATTGTTATCTGAGGCATCCAAAAGAATTTTTGAGAGCCCGAAATCACCAACATGGCCAATCATTTCATCATCGAAAAGAACATTACTTGGCTTGACATCACAATGGATGATAGGGGTTTCACATTGATGGTGGAGATAATCTAGTGCACAAGCAACATCAATAACAATATTCAACCTTTGAATCAATCCTAAATGCTTTTGTGGCTGGCTTGTATCTTCTCTTGTAGGGAATGGATGTAACCAACCTTCGAGGCTTCCATTAGGCATGAATTCATAAACCAAAGCCTTGAACTCGTTCCCATAAAAATCAATACTAGAACAAGCTGTGAGTATTTTCATAAGGTTGTGGTGTCTAATTCTCTTTAGCACCTCACATTCAGCTAAGAAACTTCTCGAAGCACCATGCCTTTGTAGGTCAAACACCTTAATGGCTACAATTGTTTCACTTGTACCCAAAATAGCTTTATAAACAGAACCAAAGCTACTCCTTCCACTCTTACTAATTGATGAGAAACCATTTGTAGCCTTTAGAATACTCTGGTAGGACATCCTTAGCAAAGGATTACCGGAAGAGTTTCGTGAAACTCTATTCCTCTTATTTCTTAACCAACAAGAAGGCAAGACATAAATCACATACCATATTCTAAGAAGGCCACCTAACACACTGAGTACAATTTTGACAGCAGTATGGGAAGCTTTCTTATATGATATTTCCATACTATATTTTGGCAATGTCAATTCCAAAATACCACCACATAGTTTTTTGTTTCCAATGATTGAGAATCTACTAGCATTCTTGAAAAGTTCATACTCCGGAACAAAGCCTTCAAGATTGTTGTAAGATAGATTTAATTTCCATATGAACATTAAGTCATCTAAAGATCTTGGAATTTGGCCGGATAAATTATTTTGAGGAAAACCTATCCTCCTAAGACCTCGTAATGAACCCAAAGATGGAGGAATCATCCCTTCAAAGAAGTTCCCTTGCATAAGCTATAGTTCCAATTTAATACATTTCCCAAGGCTATTTGGAACTGTTTGAGACCATGTTTTCTCCAACATCAAGTATTTCGAGATTCTCTAAATTTCCGATTAGTTCAAGGAGAGGACCGACAAGACGATTAAATGATATGCTCATACTTCTTAATGGTGAGATTTGAAAAATTTATTGGGGTATTCTCCCGACTAGATCATTTGTAGAAAGAATCAAAGCACTAAAACTCTTGCACTCGCCTAGAGTATGAGGTATTATGCCTTGAAGCTCGTTATTCACCAATTGTAGCATATCTAGCTTCTTTAAGTTTCCAAGAGAAGATGGAATGTTCCCCGACAACATGTTATCATACAACATTAGCTTCACTAGGTTTTCAAGATTTCCGACACTTGATGGAATTTCACCAGCCAATTGATTTCTACCCATCCCCAAATATGTTAAGTTGATGAGAATTCCCATCTCAGTAGGAATCGGTCCCGATATGCTATTGCCTCCTACTTCTATCATTTGAATGGATGACAAGTTGCCAATGCTCTTTGATAATGTTCCTCCAAGATTGGTGGATGATATTCCCAAATATTCTAAGCTAGTGTTATTAGTTAAAGAGCTTAAAAAATCTAAGTCATCAAGGCCACCATTTCCAAGATGATTGTCAGACAATGAGAAAACACGAAGCTTATATAGTTTATGTAAAGAAGGAACTTTACCATCAAATTTATTCTTTTGGGCTGCAAACCGGACCAAATTTGAGGCATTAGACAATGAAATAGGTATGTGCCCTGTTATTCGATTTCCCCAAATCAAGAAATCCTGGAGATTTAGAAAGGTATTGAACAGGCCGGGTGGAAGGCTTCCATGAATTAGGTTATTGCTGACCTCAAACACTAACAAAGAGGAAAGATTATACACTGTTGGAGGAATAGTACCTGATAATCTATTTACTGGTACACTTAAATATGCAAGTCGAGTAAGCTGGCCAAGTGTATTTAGAAGGATACCGGTTAATTTATTTTCGCTTGGAAATAATGCTTCTAAATTTGACAAGTAACCAAGTGAAGGAGGGTTTGTTCCACTTAAGTTGTTTCTATGCAACAAAAGGTAAGTGAGATTTAACAAGGAGCCAAGATTTGCAGGAATCTCACCTTCAAGATGATTGCCATAAAAATCTATTTTCTTAAGGTTGTAACAATTGGATATGTTAGAGGGGATCATGCCAGTGAATGAGTTTTTCCTCAGCCATAGAAATCTCAATCTTTGAAGGCAATCTATTTCAAAAGGGATATTACTAATGAAGTCATTGTTTTGAAGATTTAATTCCCTTAACAAGCTTAAATTCCCCAAGTATGGAGAGATAGTTCGTATAATTTTTGAAGAATTCAAGTTCAATACTTGGACACTCTTATACCGATCTCGACATGTAACTCCATACCATTGGCAAAGAGGTGTGGACTCATTCAATGATTCGATAACTTGGAGATTATTTTAGACTTGAATTCACGAAGAGATTGGATATCTATTGTATTATTTTTTGGATAAGCAAACAATGCAAACAAGAATAGCATGGTTGATAAGGAAAGCTAACCCCCGGCGTAAAGCCAAAATGTCCATGGATGTAAAGTATCAAAGAGGTATAAAAGTTGCTTAATTTCTTTTTGTTACAATAGAAATTGTTGTCGACAAGACAAAGAAGACTTGATTACTGGTGCTGGGTTTATTTTTAGTAGCTTTCGGTATTTTATAGACCTCCAAAAATATTTAATAAAGCAACTTTGTCAAGTCTAGTCTTCGGCTCTCTATATTTATTTATGCGAGTGGATTGATATATATAGACCCCCTTAAGTCAATCTATAATGATATTCATTATTGTTCCTTTTATTTATTAATGGATCATTGTCTACTTCCTCCCAGTTTCACCCTTCCAGTGCTAATTTCCTAGTAGTTGTCGTTTGTGATATTTATCTATGATTATATTTCAAAAAGAAGGGCTACACAACCATAGCACATATAAATATAGCAAGCGGGAGAATGATTGATCTAAATATAGTACCGATTGACAGGGCAAGTTGATGATTGTAATCGTACTCTAGAACAATATATATAATCAACTAGCTTCGTTTTCGATTATATATGGAAATAGAAGCTCTACAACCATAGCATATATAAATATATAGCAAGTGGGAGAAGAACAGTCTGGATTTAGTGACAAAATTTACGGAGCAAATTGATGGTTAAAAAAAACAAAAGAAAAAGAAACGGCTGCTGGCGGGATCTATGTGCTTAATTTTCTTCATACGCGACTTCTCTTCTCCCCCAAGACACTCACCATGTTACCATCTCTCGTGTTTTAACGGCAAATCATTTTCAGTGTATTTAAAATCTTGTTTATGTTTAATCATAAATCTCTTGTTTATAAGTTTCTTTGCGTTATGTATTTTTGTTGACTTATATATGGTAATCTGCATCTTTTCTCCATCTTAAGTCATATTATCATTGATCTCAAACTTTTAATGTAGAACGTGTGAGGATTGTATAAATTTAGGATGAACTGCAGAATATATGGTGATATTTATTGAAGAAATTGTAATTGGAATTGTTGAATTTTGCAATTGATGGATACTTTGCCGAAGGTTTCTATTGATATGGTTTATTACAATAATAAATGATTTCAAAGAAGAAAGATTGAACGTCGACTGAAGGATAGACCCGGATATATGATTTCGTTCCATTATTCTGTTATCTCATTTTTCGAATATGCAAAGACAACACAAAGCTGGCAAACTGTCCTTAGCCATGAAGACTGCCACACAAAGGTCCAGAAATAATAGTGCTATGAGGAAGATGGAGACAGGGTAGATCAAGAAACAATGATGCTCTGTGCTGTGGTGTAGCTTGTATGGCCTTTGTGTAAGATTCAGTTTGCTTGGACAGATCGAGTTGGTTTGTTCTGCTATATTTAGTTTACATGAATTGTAATTTTAACTTCTATTGTGGATTCCGAACTAAGACGGTTCTTACTGTCTACAAAGTGATCGCGTGAAGAAATCTATATTGTCATAGCATCATTACTTCTTCAAGATATATATTTAGATTGGTTTAACAATATTTACGAAATATATTTCGTATAGAGGGGAGAATGAAATGAAAAAAAAAAAAAAAACAAAGGGGGAGATTGAAATTAAGGGATAGATCAAATGTATGTGAGTAATCACTTTTTGAGAGAATTTACTTGTTTACCGTTATATATAATAAATATTACGTATTTATCAATTATATAATAAATATTACCAATTTATCAAGCTTATATCGTATTTTTTAAATACACTATAGGTATTTGTATTTGTATCACATTTTAAAGATATAACATATATTTAATTATATTAATGTCGTATCTCTTAAATGAGACATAGGTATATTTAAGAGATGCAACATACATACTGTAAATTTTGCGAATTTAGCTAATTGTAAGTAAAATTGAAATATTGTACTGTAGATAATTTTATAAGATGATAAGACTAAGTAAGATAAAAATTTTATTAAATTATAAATTAAATTTAGTATCGATGATAAAAACCTTAGAAAATTGATTGAAACTTAAATCACGTATAAAAATCCTAAATTCGATGTATGCGTAAGCATCCGAAATCGAATCCGAAGTTGACTAAAATCCTAAAATTATAATTTTAAGTTTATAAAATGAATAAATATAACTTAATAATAATATAACTATAGTCGATTGTAATTATTGACTAAATCACGTAATCACGTATAAACCTTAATGAAAATATTGAAATAACTCGTAAATATTATCAATGTAATAGGTACAAATTAAATTAATAAATTTTCATAAAATATCTAAATTAATTTATAAATACTAATTTTATGATTTTTATGTTTTGAAAAATTAAATATATTTATTTTTATTTTTATTTTTCTTCCCTTATTCTTTCTTTTTCTTTTCTTTTTTTCTTCTTCCCATTTTTCCCCTTGTTATGACATTAAATTCCTAGAAACAAACAGTAGCCCATGTGCTTATTTTCTTTATACAAGTATCACTAATTTATGTAAAAAAGGACAAATTAAGTAAAGTAAATATCTTATCCTAATTAATGCTTGAGTCAATTGGATATGCTTCTTTATTTCCATTTTTATTTGCTTCATTCTCTTGCTTTTGTTTCACGTTTAGGAACCTGGAAGCAAACAAAACCGAAAAAAAAAGAGAAAAAGAAAACCAAAGCAAAGCAAACTACATACACAATTCAACGAATACTAAGAAGAAGAAGAAGGAGAAGAAGAAATTAAGGGGAGTTAAATCAATTAATGTACTAAAGAATTAAGGTAGGTTATTAATTATTTTTGTACATATATATATACTCTATAACATGTACATGTATATTGGGTATATATATGTGTATGTACATAGTATTTATTTTAGTATATGATGTATACATGTCGTATGTATTTTTGTATTTATGTACATATGTATGTTATTTCTTTATGATATATATATATATATATGTGGGTGTGATTATGTATATGTATATATATACATAGTATTTTATATTATATGATATATATTTGTGTACATGTATAATAGTAGGTATATGTATGTATATTTATACTTAGTATTTTCATTTTATACAAATTTTCTATATACATATATATATGTATAAGGGCTGGACATGATGTTTATGTATGTGTATGTATATTATTAATAGTATTTGTATTTTTGTATACATATATATAATACAACCATATATGTAACTATGTATATAAAGTATAAATACGTGTATAATATACTTGTACATAATGTATAATTAGGGTTAAAATAATTTATTACATAAAGTATAGTATACATATAAATATACGTATATTAATAGTATTGTATACGTAAAAATATGTGTATATTTAAATAGTATATATAATATACTATAATATTAATTCAATAAATAAAGTACTTTAATATATATCTATATATATATAAGTGTACCGTAATTTAGGAAAAAGTAGGATAAATAAGTAAATTAGAAAAGTTAATAAAATATAGTAATAAGTAATAATATATAAATATACTATGAAATACAAGAAATAAGAAAATATGAAAAATTTATAAGGGTGACACGTGGTACTTCCATATGCTACCACGTCATCACATATATATATATATATATATATATTAAATAATTTTTGTAATTAATAATAATAATAAATAATAAATTAATTAGAAAAATAATAAAGTAGAAAAAATTGAATTAATAAATATTAAATCTAAAAAATAAGTAATTATAGTAAAATATACCCAAAATAATAAAATTACAAAAAATATATGATATAAATAATTATTAAATCATAATTGTACTAAGAAAAGCCTAATTTGATATTTTATAACTTTTTAAGTTAAAATAATGAATTTTGTGATATTTTTATATTACAATCAAAATTGTAGATTATAACGTTCAAAACGGATCTCACTATGAGAAAGTATGCTCGAAAACGATAAAAATGAACTATAAGTTTATAAAGACCCAAGCTAAATTGAAAAAGTTATACGCGATTAGGTAAAAAACTCTAATTGACAATTTCATGCAAACGAATAATTAATTTTAGTAAATGGTACAAAATATAGTAATAGCTTAGTTGTTCTATTGAGATACTCATTATTTTTCATATTGCCTAAATGTCGAGTAATTCCAATAAGGATACTAACTTACCAAGTGGACTGTTATGACCGTCGATAAAATCAATGACCAAGTGAGTACTTCCGATAACACTATATTTGTTTTGTGCTTATAATTAGTGTATATAAATTAAATATTAACAACTTGATGCATGGAGGTTTGAGTTATGCATGTGTGTGATATTGATTGATTACTGTCTAAAATACTGTTAAATGTGATAATTGAAGATTTAGTTATATGGTTGATTATTGCATAATTTAAATGATTTGTTAATAATGTTTGATCACCTCATAAATTGACTTAATCATATTCAACTCAACTAAAATTAAATGAATTGTGCATAAGTACAAACATTGCATATAATATTCTGACTGTCACCTTATGTGGTTGGTACTGAATGGCTTTAGAGAGATGGATTCCCACGTAATTTGATTAGTATAGTGTAAGACAATTGGTACAAAAAAACCCTACCCTTAGTTCATAGGTTATACTAGTGCCAAATACGCTAACCATAGGTAGCTGAGGGTATATTGATAGTTACTTATATTATACTCATATCCAACAGCCTGATTTTATCATTTGATAGGGGATATTGATTTTCTATGGCTTTGATGGATTGTGACTTTTCAAATATTCATAGTTACTTATATTATATAGTAAGATAATTAATTAAAAATTGAAAACCTTAATAACTAAGCATTTAAAGTCTTGTAAATTTCTAACTTACAAAGCGGTTTCATATTATGGATGCACACTTGATATGAAAATTATAGGCTATTCTACTAAGCCTCCTTTAGAATCATGATATATATAATTAATATATATCACATTTCTTAAATACGAGATAGCTACTATATGTAAAAATTAAATCGCATCTCATAAAATGAGATACTTTCATTGTTTTCAATATCATATTTTTTAAATGTGATTTAAGATCTGTATTTATGTAATATTTTTCATTTAATTAATATTTGTATAATTATTTTAAAAAAAATAGTAGGCATATGCTTCACCTTAGTTTGTGATAATATGTCAAATTCCCTATAGTTTAATAGTATAAATGTTGCTCTTTTAATAAAATAGATGAAATTCAATTCTTCTTCTCTGTATTATTGTAGCTGGAGAGAAACATATGGATAAAAGAAACACTTAATTAGTGGTGATACAGTTTATTATGATCGGTTGGTATAATACGCAGTCACGCAGAGCATCTTAATCTATTAGAGCAGGAGTAGTGGAGATTGCGAGGAGCCTGCTCAGCCAAGCCAAGTCTTTGGATTTATTGTTTAAAATAAAAAAATCCAAGGTGACAAGATTCTAAGATCTAAAAAAGTCCAACATAAGAAACTCCACACACAAGATGTATGCTAAATTATTCCAAACACGTTTCGAACAATTTCATATTTATTGATCAGTCCCCTATTATATCCTATCTTAATCGTCTTTATATATAGAAAATGTTAAGGAACCAATACCTATCTCTACTAGATTAAGAAATGATAATTTATTTATTTATTTTTTCCCCTCTTCCTTAAATAATGCGTATAAACAGGAATCTCTAGACTAGAGGCTACTAGTGCCAAATAATGTAAGTAAGTCTTTGGCTCTATATATATATTTTAAGCTAATATATTGACGTCGACTCATTTAAGTCGGTCAACTTCAATAAGTACGAAAAATAGGTCTTTATCAACCTTCTACAAGTAATAAATGAATTTGATGAAACGAAACAGCTACAATGCTGAATAACTGAGAAAGCTCCGGTGTTTCATTAAAGATCCGGAATAGCGAAGAATCACACAACTACTAAGATTGCTCCCGAAATTTTTTGGATAATATATTTTCAGAAACATTGTACATATAATTTTCTTTAGGTTTTTTCAGAAATTCGTACTTGATAAGAAAATCCCTAAAATGATTATAATGAAATTCCTTGACATTGCATCCTAGCTATTCATATATATGGTTATCTTGTTGCTCCTAAGGCCTAGGTTCCGAGAGTAAATTGACATGTTGCCATTGTACTAAGACACTAAATTTGGTTATGAAGAACAAGAAATGTGGGATAGAATAACACGGTCTGATAAATTTACTGAGGTACTTATCATGTTACCCTGGAGGACTAGGTTTCAAAAGCAAATGATGGGTTCACCGAGGGCGTTGAGGTAGCAGATAGGAATCCCATAAGCACATTAACAATTGTACAGTGGATGCGCATTGGATATCACAGTTTGATAATCTCTTGATCTGCAGGTCACGAAAAGATTAAAAGAAAGTGAGAATATTAACGCGTCTAGAACAAATATTGGAAAGAGTTTCCATAGCTTTCGTTAAGCTGAAGAATTAAAGCTAAAATACTCTATAGTTTTTCTGTGTATAAGAGGCTGGCAGTATGACATTGACCAAGCACTTGAATACACCGGAGAAAACGTGAGCCAACAGATTCAAGTAAAGCGACATAAGTTGGTATTTCTGATCCTCGATTTGTTCTTCAACAGGAGCATTTAGCTCTTATAGAATAATCGATTAATCATTGCTTTGAACTTATGTCCGATTTCTGTAAGTTGATGACGCTTCCTAAACCTTGATTAAGTCAAGCTTTATTTCATGAATAATCAATTAGTATATTCTACGATCTTGCATAATTATCAATTATAGTGTAACACTTTTTCAAGTAGCTGGCAGAACTCAAAGCTCTAAAACAATCTTACTGTTGATGCAACCAACAATAAAAGGTAGTATACTTGCAGGTGCCTGTAGAGATAACAAGTTACTAAATTAAGGAGAATTATGTCCACTTTCATTGCTGCGAATCTCGAAGAAGAAAGAGCCTCAAACAATGAAAATTTCTACTTCAAGAAGGATCCTTTTTATTCTGTTGTGATATTAGAAAGTGATTTCACCACCGAAGTAATTGTTCAGAGAGACAATTCCCTTGTGGCGCCCCTAGATCTTTCAAAAGCTCATAAATTTAAAGGGATTCCTTGATATTCAGACTTAAGGTCAAGCTAAATTTGAATAGCCAATGACAATACGAACAAAGAAGTATACGAGGATAAAAATGGTTTAACATGAAAAGTCCAAGGTGAAATGGAAAACCAAAAAATGTAGACATATTAGGTGAAGATTTTTTGTTAGAGAGGTCGTATCACAATAGATAAGTGGACATATAAGATGAAATGAAGAAATGTATATGAATACCCACATTCTCATATGAAATACATGGAGTTTCCTATATCATTGTCTCACCCAAATGGACAACCAAAATGAAGAAATGTATATGAATACATGAAGGCTGATGTTTAATACCTCCTATCATACCCAAACAAACAACTAGATCGCAGTGGTGAACTAGACCTTTGGATCATTGTTGTGGGCCACAATCAGGAAGAACTTGCATGATTATGACTTAGGCCTACCTATTGTGGAATTTGCCTACAACAGATTTACCAATAGTTCTATTACTAAGTTGCTATTTTTGGTCATCTTTGGCATCAACCTAACCTCCGAGGAGTTCAAGAAGCTATACTAAGTCACCGAGCAACTCTCTCGAACTATTGCTAAGTAGAAGGAGATAAGGAATCTAGGAACAAACGCCAAGAGTTATCAACTAAAATATAAAGTATGTGGGTACACGTTAGTTAGGATAGGTTCCCAAGCCATAAGAAAAACAAACTGTTACCTCGAGTTGATGGACCATTAAGAATTTTGAAGAAGGTCAATGACAACACTTATGCTCTAGAATTACTTGAAGGCTATGGTGTGTCTTCAACCCGTCATGACCTAAAGGGACTGGTTGTGGTAGGCGTTGTATATTGTACAAAGGATTGTAGATTGATTTTCCTTTTCAATTGATAACCCTTTATGCTTTATATAAGGCTACTACTACAACTAATATCCTATAGTTAGGTAGGCGTAAGTAATATCATTACATATTTATGATAATAAGACTATTGAATTATAAATAGCACATATAAAAATATTTGCAGATAATAAGTCTATAATACACTAGATTGTAAACTAGTAATACATTATGTGACATAATAGGTTTTAGGATCTAATTACAATAGTATAAGTTCACTCTCATAATTAATCTCACACTCACAACAACCCATCGATCGTTTACTAACCTCGAGCATCCTACGGCTTGAATCCACGAACAAGTCATCATGTATGAGTAAGCTACAGGGGTGTAAGTTAACTAGTATAGTGAGATTTTCCCTCGACCATATAACAAGCAAGTTATACAACAATTAAATTCAAACAAAATGTATGAACAATTAATATGCTATACAAATATATGCAGGTGACCAGATATTGCATGCAACTTAGATTTTATGCCCTCCAAAGTCAAGGTTAGAGTATACATGACACCAATTAGATTTGAGTATCATATTAAAACTTATATAACAACGAAACTTCGTGTTTCGCATTCAAAAACACAATGATATATCCATTTCTAGTTTTAGTCAAAACTCAGTTCTAAGTATGATTGTGCATGTTTCGATTCAGGTAATTGAAGTTTGATAATATTAAGTGCCTTTATTAAGTTATCAAATAAAATCACAGATAGATCGATTCCTATTAAATTTACTATATAGCAAACAGTACATTATCATACTTTAAAGTAAATTCATTATTATTAAGTAGTATCATACATAAGTATAACCTATCTCCACACAACATTTAATTATTAACAACAATTAACATTAATTATCTACATAAACAAGCATGTACGGGATTATTAGAAATACTCACTTAGCCATCCTCTAAGTTAGCAATCGTAGTAATCAATCGATAGGTCAGTATCAATATCGTAATTACCTGACATTAAGGGAATACAAAGAGTAGTAAGTGTCGGAATTAAATAGCTAAACTATTATTATATTTAGTACTATTTAGCTAAATTAGTTATTTGTTTATATGAAATTATCAATTTGAGCTTTTTATCTAATCGCGTATAACTTTTTCAATTTAGTTCAGATTTTTATGAACTTATAGTCCATTTTTATTGTTTTCGGATGCATTTTCTCGTAGCAGAGTTCGTTTTGAATGTTGTAACCTACAGTTTCGACTGTGATATAGAAATATTATGAAGTTAATTATTTTGACTTAAATAATTATAAAATATTATTTTAAGCTTTTCTTAGTATAATTATGGTTTAATAATTATTTAAATATTATATTTTGTAATTTTATTATTTTTTATTTTACGCCATACGTATATATATTAATATTTATTACTATATTTTACTAAATTTTCTAAATTAATTATTTTTTTATAATTTTTTCAAAGTTACGGTATACATATATATACTCATATTTACTAAATTATTTTATTTATTAAATTAATGTTATAGTATATTATGTATGTACTATTCAAATGTACCCATATTTCTACGTATATCATACTATTCATAGACGTATTTTTATACGTATAATATACTTATGTATTACAATAACATAACTTGTTATGACCTTAAGGAGAGTCTAGTAGGATTGTCTAAAATTTCCATATCATGTATGTGCCCATGATATAAAAATCGCTTTGCAAGTAAGAGATTGCAAGACTCTAAATAATTAAACACTAAGGTTTTCGATTTTAATTAAATAGTTTGATATAAAATATAAGTGAGTATGGATATCTGATAAGCTATGGTCCATTAGAACCTAGAGAATTGATATCTCCTATCAAATGCTAAGATAAGGTAAAACAACTTACTAATTTACAAAAATACTACATAATCTTATCATATGAATATTTTCTACATAAATTGTTTCTATATTGCTATACACTTTTCAATCAACCCTAATATTGCCAAACCTATCTCTAATTTGTACTCTACTCTCAAGTTTATGTCCATCCCTTCTTACAAGAAACCTGCAAAAGAAATGATAGGAGAATGAGTAAATTACGACTTAGTAAGTTCATTTCTCACCACTACTGTTAAGTGAGTTATTAAATATTATTAGCATAAATATAAGCTATCTACATACGAAATGAATGCAAGTATAATGAATGCAAGCAATGCATCCATAAGAGTCTGAAACTATGAAAGGTATAGATTTACGTCGTCTACACGTCGATTTTTCCTCCATACTTACCCGTACAAGGCACCTTACCTTAATCGCATGAGGCTGCCTAGGGATACAGTCCCACTAGACATTACTCGACTATTGATCTAATCTGAGAATCAACAATCAATATAGGTGGGCTCCAACTAGGGCCACCCACCAGACATATCAATGGCCTATTAGGCACATATAATGAGTTCATCTCGCTATCTATAGATATCCAGGGCCTTACGGGCACAATTATGCTAGTCCTCTCGCAATCAATTAGAAATACTGTACTATTTTTATCTTAACAATAAAATATCATTCACAGCCATTAGGAATTGGATGGTCCTATTTGGTCAAATACCTAGCGACAAACTCCTATGTTCCAACCTTCACAAAAATCATATAAAATATATGTAAGATTGGAAAAATCGTTTTCTAGAAATACTTTTCTTAAAAACCTACAAAACTAGTACTCTCTATCAGTATACTAAATGGATCATAGACATGCCAACTAGTTATTTTAGTTAAATAGTTATATTTACCAGTTTAAGAAATTGATCACATAGATGATAATATATAAAGCAATTAGTCATTCAATCAAATAATCAGTATCAATCAACAAGTAACATACAAATAATAAATAACAAGCAAATAGTAGATCATAAGAACTCCTTCACATGAGTAATGCTCACTTTCTTGGCCTTTAAGAATTCAAGGACTCGATAATTGAATATCTAAAAGATAAGAAAGCTTATAAGTGTTTTGAAAAACTAGGCTTTTTTGTTAACTAAATATCTATCATTATTTGTCTAGTTTCCCTATTATAACCTAAATATGGTACAAACACAATTTAATTTAAATCTTTTACTTACTTTTCTCGGTTTATCTTAAATTTTCAATCGCGTATAACTTATTTGTTCTAGTTCCGTTTTTTATGAACTTGTAGTTGATTTTTATCGTTTGAGGATGTACTTTCTCGTAGCAAGATCCGTTTTGGACGTTGTAACTCGCATTTTTCATGGTGACTTATAAATATTATGAATTTTATTATTTTGACCTAAATAATTATAGTTTGTTATTTTAAGCTTTTCCTTATGATTTTATGATTCAATTAATTTATAAATTTTATATTTTTGAAATTTTCTTACTTTGGACTTTATGTTTCAATAATTAACTTATTTTACTATTTTAGAGTTAAATGCTTATTTAATTCACTTTTTGCTATATTAATAATTTTCTAATCAATTAATTATTTTATTATTAATAATAATTACAAATTTAATTATATTTTATTAAATGATGACATAGTAGCATGAGGAGGTGCCACATGTCATTCTCGAATTTCATATACATTTTCCATCTTTTCTTATTTTGTATATTTACGTGGTAATAATATTTATTATTATATTTTACTAAATTTTATAAATTATTTATTTTAGATATTTTTAAGGGTTATAGTATATCTATATATATATATATATTCATATTTACTATTTTAATTTATTTATTACATTAATAAAATAGCATATTGTATATGTAATATTTAAATATACCCTTATTTCTACATATACCATACTATTTATATACGTATTTTTATACATATAGTATACTTATGAATTAAAATATCTTAACCTTAAATATATTATGTACTATACGTATGGGTATATATATATACATTAATGGTATATTATACATGTACATATATATACGGTATATTACATATATATATATACTAAAATACTTACTATAAGTAATTTTATACATAAATATTTATACTTAGTCATCACGTCCAAAGATATATATACATATACATAATTTATAAACATACATCATCAATACACTACGGTATGTATAAATACATACCGTATACATATACCATTTATTATAAATATACAATATTATACTAGTGTTCTTATTTTGTAATTATATATATATATATATATATATTGGTTACATAGTATATTTATGTACATGTAATAAAAATGATATAAACTTAAATATACGTACAGTATACTATGTAATAAAAATACCAAGTATATATATATATATATCATACTATACATGCATACTTATACATACTATATAATAAAGTACTAGGTATAAATATATATATATATATACCAACACATACATATGTATATAAGTACATAAGTATGAAAAATACGTAATACATATGTATTAATGTATATGCATACCTACATGTATTCTATACTTATGTACATATATATTTGTTTATATAATAAAATACATAATACATACTATTATACACAAACACATATGTATGAGAATATATACAAATATTTAATGCAAAATAAATATAGTATACATACTAAATATTTCTCTTTGAAGTGTCTTGTAGAAGTAGTTTCCCAAGCTCTTTTTTCTTCTTAGTCTTCTTGTTGAAATTGAAGTCCAAAGGAAAAAGAAGGGTGGTTGCTCTATGGATGGGAAAATGGAAAGAAATATATGTAATTTTGTTTGTCTTTGAAAATAGAAGTTTATATGTGGGTTAGCAACTCCTGTAGGCGTGAATGGCAAGAGAAGAAAAAGAAAAGAATAACAAAAGTAAGATAGGGTAATTAAATAGATATGACATGAGCTTTATCTCTTTTTGTCCTTATCACATTAGTAACAAATGGTAAAAACAAAAACAAAAAGGAGCTCCACATGTCCACGGAGAAGTCTAGAAAGTTTAGGACGTGGAAACCAAAAGAAATTTGGAGAAGAAACGAGAAGGGAAAAGAAGAAAAGAAAATAAATAATAAGAAGGGAAAAATTATAATTTTCTAAATATAAACCATAAAATAATAATTATTAAATACTTTTTGAAATTTATTAATTAAATCATTATCCATTACATTTATAATATCTTCGAGTTATTTTAACATATTTGTTAACAATTTTACATGATTACGCGCATTAGTCGATAATTACAATTGACTAAGGTTTTATTACTAGTAGATTACATTTATTTATTTTAGAAACTTAAAGTTATAGTTTTAAGGTTTAATCAAGTTTAGTTCGATTTTGAGTTTCTATGTGTACATTGAATTTAGGGTTATTTTACGCAATTTAGGTTTTGAGCAAAATTTTAGGGTTTTTATCCTTTGTATTATGTTTGAGTTTAAAATTTTAATTATTTTTAAATTTATTAACTCCGTTGAGTTGGGGTAATTACCTATAATATTTAAATTGATTTATTATTTAAAACGCTAAATTTACGGGATTTACATAACTTTCAATATATTATATATATTATACGTATGGGTATATATAAATAATTGTATTTTATACATATACATATACGGTTATATTACATATATATATATATACTAAAATACTTGATATAAGTAATATTATACATGAACACATATGTAGTCATCACGTCCTATATATATATATATAGAATTTATAAAATAAAAATACAACATAAAAACACAACGGTAACTACTATACATACTATATACATATATCCTTTAATATAGTTATACTATACTATACTAGTATTTGTATTTTGTAATTATATATATATCGGTTACATAGTATATTTATGTATATGAAATAAAAATTATGTAAACCTAAATATACGTATAGTATACTATACAATAAAAATACCAAGTATATATATCTATACTATACATGCATACATATACATACTATATGATAAAAAAAACACTAGGTATAAATATATATATATCCATGCATACATATGTATATATGTACATAAGTAAAGAAAATACACAATATATATACATATTATTAGAGGTGCATACCTACATGTACATACACATAATTTCCTATACACGTGATTTGTAGAAATTATTATAACACATGTACTATATATATAAATACACTTGAATATTTATACACAAATATAAACATACATACACAAAAAGAAAATACTAAAATTACATATAACTCTAAAATACATGTATGCAAAAGAAGAAATATATAAATATAATTAATTCAAAATACATATAATTTACACAATAAATATTTTACTTGTAGAATATTTTTGTATGAAATCCCTAGGCTTCTTCTCCTTAGTTGTTGTCTTTAGGATTTTTAGAAAGTTGAAGAAAAAGATGAATGTTTATGGTCAAAAGAAGGAAAGAAAATATAGCTGCAAGTGTTCCTTAGTTTGGTTTGTTTTCTTGTTTGAAAAGTGGGAACATAGTATGTTTAGCTTTTGCAATTTCTAGACGAGGAGTAAGCTATGGAAAAAGTCCGACAATTGACTAATAAAGATAGAAAATAAAGAGGGAATCCAAGGAAAGATATAACATTAATTATGATAAGACAAGAGTAATCATTCCTTTTATTTTTTCTCTTATAACTAAACATTTGTAAATGGATTAAAGAGCACATGGGCTGCTGAAAAAAATTTCTGGAACCAACGTAGAAGTGTAAGGGAATTATGAAAAAGAAAAAGAAAGGAAAAAGGAGGAAAAGAAAAATAAAAATTGAAATATTTAATTGTTCCAAATACAAAAATTATATATTTAGTATTTATAAAATAATATTGAGATTTTATAAAAATTTGTTAATTTAATTGTTACTCGTTATATTTATAATATTTACGAGTTATCCTAACATATTCGTTTAAAGTTTTACGTGATTATGCGTATTAGTCAATAATTGTAATCGACTATGATATTATTACTAGTAGGTTATATTTATTCATTTTATAAGTTTGAAGTTATAATTTTAGGGTTTTTGTTAAGTTTAAGTTTGATTTCGGGTATTTATACATACATAGGATTTAGGGTTTTTTGTACGTGATATAAGTTTTGATCGAATTTCTAAGGTTTTTATTACCAATACTATAATCAATTTCACAATTTAATAAATTTTTTTATCTTATCTAGCCTTATCAACTCATAAAATTATCTAGAGCACTTAGATCTAATTTAGGACTTAAACCATTAATTGTATAGGGTTTATATTCTTCCTCCCTTCAAATAAGTTTTGTTCTTAAAACTTGATAAGCATATCTGGTTCTTCGAATAAGTGCGAATATCGACGTTTTACTTATTCCTCCACTTCCTAGGTTGCTAACTCTTGTTTGTGATTTCCCTATAACACTTTAACATAATGGATGTTCTTACTCCTCAACTGCTGTACTTTACAATTTGTGATCTTCACTGGGTGCTCTTCGTATGTCAGATTTTCTCGTAGTCTCATTGGTTCTAACTCAGTGATATGGTATAGATTGAGAAAATGTTTTCTCAAAATTGACACATGAAATACGTTATGGATTCTCGATAGATTAGGTGACAAAGTCAATTGATAAGCCAAATTCCCCGACTCGTTTCAAGATTTCAAATGAACCTATATATCTTAGACTCAATTTTCCTTGAGCTTTCACTCGATGAATACTCTTGATTGGTTTCACTTTAGAGTATACATGATCTCTTACTTGGAATTCTAATTGCCTTCTCTTCAAATCAAGCTACTCTTTTGTCTATCTTGGGATTTGTTAATAGTCAGTTTTCGTCCATCTGCCTTACTCATCCATTCAACTGCCAAAATGCTGGGCAATTTGTGTTCTTGGCAAATTGCCAACTATTTGAAACTCGACATTCTATCGAGTAGCATAGATTCATTTCTAATTTAAATTCAAGTTCATGATGCGAACAGTTATCATAAGCATAGTTATATTACATAACTACTTACTTACCCTATATTTCAGGAAAGGTGTCTAGTCAAGAATCTACTACGTGTCTCAGTAGTTATCTTGATAACTGCTCCTTCAAATATGACAATCTCCTATAAATATGGAAAGAAACTCTGTAAGAGACACCTGATAACTCTTAAACTCTTTACTTTACCCTTTTCACACCTACTTACTAACTTAGGCATTGGAGTGGTTGCATCGAACTAGCCCCGGTACCAAGTATCTTTCTTATCTTTATAGGGTATTTCCAATCCCCAAAATCCACCAACAACATTTGGCATCGTTTATTTTTCCTAAACATACCCACGTGGCTAGAACTAGAATGACCAAGAGTACAGGTGCTAGCACTTCCTCCTAATACCATAAAGGGGGGAGTCAGCATACTGATGAGCAAAAAGTGGCTAGATTTGAGTAATTATGCCTCAATTTAACTAAGGAAAACTCAAAGTTGAACAAAAAGCATGAACAGATACTTAACCTCCTTCATAATAGTATTTATCTAGATCAGAACAAAGAGTATGGTGATCATGACGTTGATAATAGCGATCATTTAATTTATTCACCTGAGTTACAAAAAAAGCAAGCCGAGATCGTAACAAGACCTTGGCTCCCGCTTTTAAAAAGAATGATAAAGGTAAGTAATTGTAATAAGTATACCATGCGAGCCCTTTGCATGTCATCACTCCTACTGCATTAAGCAAACAATTTAAAATCAAGAAGACTCCCTTTATTCTAGTGATTTTAGAGGAAGTAATGCCTCGGCACATTAAGCTGCCATAGTTTGAAACTTATGATAGAATAAAGGACCTTAAAGATCACTTAGAGTACTATTAATAGGAGTTAGCCTATGACGGCCCTCTTGTAGAGGCTAAATTGTCAGAAGCTAAGATCGACCAACCAGAAGCCGAAGCCAACTTGTCCTAACCTGAGGATGATCTGTTCTTGTCTAGGTAAGACTGATGACTGAAGACCGAAAGGAGGAAAAGGAACCATCCTACATCAAGCTTGTTGTTTGCTAAGACGATAAGAAACCAAACGATTGAAGCCCTTAAGCTAAAGAACACCTTTGCATAACTCGGTAAAGCTAGTGCCAAGCAATCCACGAGTGCAGTAATTGTGGCCCAACCTCACTGGGAGCTTGGGCAAGTACAATGAGACTTCTAAACATTCTACCCCTACTTGGGCATCTAACTACCAATCGGCCCCTGCTCGAGTTCGACCTTACAAGCAGCTCAGATGACTGCATTTTGACCATTCTGTCAAATGCACAATTTTGTATACCTTGTAAATGTTTTTCTTGTTTCAATTGTATGTCATTCTTTAAGGTTTAAGGCCTTGTATATTATTTACAATTTTGCCACTAGGGTTTTAAGACTTGCTATAAATAGTAATAATTGTAATTATCAATAGATAGTAAATAATATTTAGATAGAGAATTTACAATTGAACATTCCTTCTGGAAGTAAAGACATTGTTGAGCCTATTAAGCTGGCTTTTCGATTTAATGAGTGTGCTTTACTCCTTAATCTCTCGTGTTCTTATCAATCTTGCCTTTAAGATTGTGGTGAACCCTTCATTTGAGTGAGTTAATGAGTCACATTTAACCTCTTATTTGAAACCTCGAGCAACATTTTATATTCATGAGTCGTATCGAACCCTATTTCGAGCTCAAACCCTCTTGATTGTGTTTATGCCTTGGTGCGCGATATCCATACATATTCACTGTCAAAACCCCCTTCTCACTCCTTGTTTTGCATACTCCCTTGAACCTGAATACCTATTCTTGGTTCAAGACACGCTGTATCCATACGCATTAACTATTGTACATTGGCCAAATTGCATGGTTTGAGTGATGCAGTAGCCTGCCAAGCTTTTCCCTTAACCCTAAGGAATGTAGCCAGTACATGGTTCAAATACCTAAAACCTAACACCATTTCTTGTTTCGATGAATTAGTAGAAGTTTTTCTTCAACACTTCTTTGCAAGCAAACTTCTTTGCAAGCAAACTTCCTATTAAGGATTCCTCAATCCTTAACACAATCAAACAAAAATCAGGCGAGTCAAGTAGAGACTACCTAGCCAGGTTTATGGCCGAGATGGTTCAAATCCTAAAATTGGATATGAGTGTAGCCCTCAATGCCGTAATCGATGGAGTTAAGCCTTATGGAGATTTTTTCAAGTCTTTTGCAAAGAACAAGTTAAAAATTTTTGTTGAGTTTAAGGCTAAAGCCATCTTATACATCTATTAAGAAGATAACATAAAGGCTTAGAGAAAGGCCGATCAAAATATAGGAGATAGAAAAAATGACAAGAAAAAAAGTGTGAAGGACAATCTCGGCTCAAATGATGATCAAAGTTCAAATGCTGAGAGAAAGCAACCATGGATTCCGACATTTTCATCCTATACACTCATCAATCGTCTAATTTTAGACATATTGATGGAGGCATGTGAGCAGAGAGGTGTTCTGCAGTAGCCAGAAGGAGTAAGAAGAAATCCCTCAAGGAGAAATTCCAACAAGTACTATGACTTCTATCACGATAAGGGTCACAACATAGATGAGTGCATATAGCTCAAGAATGTAATTGAAGATACAATTCAACGTGGGCATTTGTGAAAGTTCCTAGCCTATGTGCCGAAAATATAAAGAGACCATCCTAGAGGAGATGTGAGGAACAAGAGAATGACACTTGGCTAACTGTCACGCCCCGAAGCGGCAGAGTCGTAACAGCCCCGCCGTGTAAACCACCCTAAGATAGAAGTTGGCCTCACAACCGCTATCCTAGACCTGATCTACACAAGGCGTCCACAACTAACCCGTTTTGAAGTAGACAATTTGTAATTTAAATAAATCGTTTACCTATAAAAGTGAGGAATTATATATATGTTATCATTCAATTATTGCAGTTAAAGTTTACAACATTTCTCTATAGTATATTCCCTAGTTATTACATCACTCGGAAATGAAAAATAATTCTAAAATAAAAACTTAGACCTTAAAATATGTGTTTATTCTTCAATGTTTTTCCTTACTCCCCAGGATCCAGCAGTTGCTAGCTTCTGAGTAATTGGTTGCCGCTTCTTAGCCAACACCTGCACGACGTCTATAGGGATGTGAGCAACCACAGCTCAGTAAGTAGGGACGGAGGACTTAAAACTATACCATACACACAACAAGGTTTTCAATCACTTATTAAGTGCAATGCATGTGCAAGCAAATGCCATCGCACGACGTTGTCCGGCCCGTCGTGAGATTAGAGAAATTGCGCCCGCTCTAATCCGGGTTGAGGAGTTACCGTTAATGCAACAGCTCACGACCAAACCCAGGCTTGTGTAATGGAGACCTTGCTCCTCCCGCGACTACTTTCGAACCACTGTCTTCATCCCCGCCGCGACCTCCTCTCCTGTCACTTAGTTCGACTGAGGATGAAGAAGGGACCATTTTGCAATCCTGCGCTATCCCTTCCGAAGGGGTCGGTATTTGGCCGGAGAGTCCTAAATCCCCTAACGGGTTGCCATGCATGCTCGATTACGATTACTGGTCGTATATTTGATTAGGTCCAGTTTAACGTGATCAATCATTACATACAATTCATACAGTATGTACCAGAGCAACAAACAGAATCATGGCATCACCCATAATCAAGCACATGCATACATTCAACTATCTAACAAGCACAACCAAGCATAATCTTAAGCCTCCAAAAATACAGCAACGTATTAATCCCAACTTACCTCGACTCCTCGCTCGCTCACTCGAGGTCCGATTTGCTCAAGCCATCGCCGATTATCCCTATAACACGAACGTGGTTTCAGCTTTTCATATAACTGTTATAGGTTCGTTTTATCCTATAATGCTTATTGTTAGGTTTTGTTTACGGTTTAATATGCCTAATTATCTAGGTATTAAGTCTTTTATAATTATTCTAGGTTTAGGTTTAGGTTCAGGTTCGGTCTCGGTTTCCGCATCAATTTCCAAATTAGGTTTTGGTTCGATTTTTAAATCCTAAACATGCTCGAATCCTAATGTGAAATTAATTACATTAAGCTCGAGTTTCCAAATATTCTATTGGGTCTTAATTTAGTATTATAAACTATTTGGTACACGCTAGTCCTAATTAGGGTATCAGATTTATCCCCGATGTGAGAAAATCTTACTTTTTTATATAATTACCTAAAATTCAATCTTAATTCAGATTTAATATTATTCTGATTTTTGCTCTAATATTATCTAAATAACCCTAATTTTCCATATTTATTAATTTACAATTTCACATATTACTAATTTCTTATATTACTTACCTAATTTCCTTAATTAATTATACTTAGTACCTAAATGCTAGGATTAGGGTTCCACTATAGAGATTAACTTCCTTAAACATCTAATTGAGATCCAAATCAGTAATTAACATCTTAATCACCTAATTAACTCCAAATTACCCAATTTTTCCATCATTTTAGGGCTAAAAATTAACTTAAAAATTTAGAAAATTAATTTTAAAAAAATGGCTTCATAGCACTATTCTATGTCACATGAGCATCTTACAGAAAAATTTTGAGCCCCAAACTACATCCCTAAGCCTATTTAATTTCCGGTTTAATCATGCTCGGTTTTGAACAATTTGTTAAGAACCCTATATTTCCAGACATAATTAAACTAAATCAATATTTTTCCCTAAATCTACATACAATAAAACCTCAGAATAACAAGTTTCATAATTTTCTGGGCAAAATAACTAATTTTACAAAATTATACAAGAATCGGGCTGGAATTTGAACTCACCGGTTCAGGTGGCTCCGGCTACCGCGGGCCGCCGTGGCCTTGTTGGCCGGCCTGGGCGTTGCCACCACCGTGTGGTGGTGGTGGCCGTCCACTCCCAGCTCCTCGTTTGGTGTGGGTTCCCTTTAAAACCCCTAACTGCACAGTTTTTCTTATTTTTTTTTATTTTCTGAATTTTCTCTCGAATTTCCAACTCTCTCTAATTTTCTCTGATTTGTATCTGTCCAAATGTGCTCTGTAATTTTTCTTGCTATTTATAGACGTTTTTTGTAATTATTATGCATTAATTTGACAAGATTTTGTCAACTTTCCTTGATTTTTGGCTTTTTGTTTGTCCAATTCTTATTGGATAATTTTTCTTTTTCTGATTTGCACCTGCCACGACCTTATCTTGAGTCATCTTATCATCTTCTAATTTTTTCTTATTTTTCCATAATTATTTTATATTTTTCTTTAATTATTTGCTTAGTTTTCGGCCAATTTTAGTAATTACGCGTATTTTTATCTACACGTAAATACATGTAGGGTGCACGTGAACATTCCTAAATATTATTTTGGTCATTCTAAAATTTTTAGTATACATATAATCTATCTCTAATAATTTATTAGTTATTATATTACACTTTTTGCCTTTTTGGTAATTAGCAGTTATTATGCTTAAAATTTGAAAATTTTATAGTCTCCTATTTTACTACTTATTTTCTTAAATTTAAGTTTACAGGGTCATTTTTACTGGTATCTTGTTAAATAGTTTATAATTTGGGTGTGATCGGATCCTTTAGCCGATCGCCCTAAACCTTGGGTTCTAAGTTCAATCTTACGGTTACTTGGCTGAACTTTGGGGCTTACACTAACTATGGTTGGTAAAGATATAAGGGATGCAAATCCCAGTAGAGCACCTAACAGAGTGATCAACATCGTTATCGGTAGACCTATTATCGGCCAATCAAGCTCTTTAAGCTTGACAAACACCAAAAATTACCTTTACAATATCCAAGGCAAGAAGGTCAGGATCGATAACACAATTTCTTTCATAGAAGATGACTTTGAGGGCATCCAGAGACCACATGATAACGTACTAGTTATCAGTGTTAGAATTGTAAACTTCAAAGTTAAGAAGATTCTTGTTGACATAAGAAGTTCAACGAATATCATTTTTTAGCATGCGTTCGACTAGATGAGACCCAAGATCAAGGCACAACTAAGATCTTACAAGTATGATCTGTATGCCTTCAACAACCAACTAGTTCAAGTAGCCAGAGTAATTTCTTTACTGATACAAATCGGCGATGATGAGTATGTTACAGAGGATAAAGTGGACTTCCTCGTCGTTAAATGTTGGTTCTCATACAACATGATAATGGGATGACACTGTTAGTATCTATTCATCATTGTCCCTTTAATTGCACATCTTAAAGCTAAGTTCCCTACTTTCATGGGAGTCGGCGTATGCAAAGGTGAATAACAATTGGCAAGGTCCTTATACATAAGGGCCTTAAGACAAGAAGAGGTATTTCATGTAGAAACCTGTTTGGAAGGTAAGTCAGTTAGCATAGAGAATGCTAAAAGTGATACAAAGGAAATTTCTTTAGGAGATGACCTTAGAAAAACTACAACTATTAGAAAACCGTTGTCAACAGATATTTGGCAAAGTTTAGTCAACTTCTTACAAGACAATGCTGACATGTTTGCATGGTCTCCTTCAGGCATGTTGGGTATTCCGAGTGAAGTTATGGTACATAAGCTCCAGATGGATCCAAATGTGAAGGTGGTCCAGCAAAAGAAGAGGCATTTTGCACTAGAGAGAGAAGTAGCAAGAGAGGAAGCAGTCCAAAAATTATTGAAGGTAGGATTTATTTGGAAAGAGCCTTATTCGACTTGGCTAGCCAATTGTGTGTTAGTCATGAAGTTTAACGGTAAGTGGCTAATGTGCATAAACTTCATGGATCTCAATAAGGCCTATCCCAATGATTGTTTTCCACTGCCAAAAATTGATCAGATGGTAGATGCAACTATTGGACACTCGTTACTTTCTTTTATAGATGCTTTCTCTAATTATGACCAAATCAAGATGAATAAGGAGGATGAAGTCCATATGTCTTTTATTACCAATTTTGGAACGTATTGTTACACGATAATGCCCTTTAGGCTAAAAAACACTGGTACAACATACTAGAGACTTATTACCAAGATGTTCAACCCTTAGATTCACAAAAACGTTGAAGTATATGTCGATGAAATGATTGTGGAAAATGTGAAGGAGGATTGACATCTTGCTGACCTAAAGGAGACATTTGCTATATTGAGGAGATATAACATGAAACTCAACCCATAGAAATACATCTTTAGTGAAACATTAGGAAAATTTTCAGGATATATAGTTACTCGATGTAGCATTGAGGCCTACCGAAGAAAAATTAAGGTAATAAGGAACACGAAATCCCCTTGCATGGTCAAGGAAGTGTAAGAACTCACCAGGCATATAATCGCCCTCAGTAGATTTGTATCGAGAAGTGCTAATAGGTGTACAAAATTATTTAAAATCTTAAAGGATCCAAAAGAATTCAATGGTCTGACTATTGTGAGAGAGCTTTTAGCGATCTCAAAGAATTCCTTGCATCACCACCAACACTCTCAACACCTCTTTCAAGAGAGAATTTATATTTATATATATCGGTCAGTTGTTGAGCTCTTTCTTCCATATTGGTCCAAATTGATGGCAAAGAGCATTGACTTGTTTATTATGTGAGTCATATTTTGCAAGGTCTAGAGCTTCAATAGACAAAAATTGAAAAATTTGTTTTAGTAGTGGTTTTCTCAGTAAGAAAGTTGAAGCTATATTTTGAAGCTTACCAGATCATAGTGCTCATTAATTAGCCATTGTGGCAAGCATTGCAACGATCAAACTCTTTCGGGAGGATGATTAAATATGCTTTAGAGCTAAATACCCATGGTGTACAATATAAACCCAGAACGGAACTAAAGTCTCAAGTGCTTGTGGATTTTGTAGTCGAGTTCATTGGTGACGAAGATAGTGTAGAGTTTTTCGAGAAACCTATTTGGTTCCTTTATGTGGATGGTTCTTTGACTAAAGAAGGGAGTGGTGCAAGCCTTGTTCTTCAAGGCCCCCACAATGTTAAAGTTCATTATGCTTTAAAATTTAGATTCTCGACTAAAAACAATGAAGTAGAGTATGAAGCTTTGATTGCCAGACTAGAACTACCAAAAGAGATTAACACCGAGAAACTTGAAGTGTTCTCTGATTTGCAATCGGTGGTGAATCAGGTTATGGAAAGTTACGTGGCAAGGGAAAAACAGATGAGCAAGTACCTATTGGTGGTACGAATGCTTGCAAAGGAATTTCAATCTTTTGCCATCCACAAAATTCTAAAAATCAAGAATATTGCTATCGACAAGTTGTTAAAATTAACTAATATGGCATTCCCCAAATTAAGCGACAAAATTTTTGTCGAATTTTTTCCGTAGAAAAGTTTATCCACTTTTTAAGTAAAGTTGTAAATTGGCTCCTTGCCTGAAGGAAGATTCTTGGATGGATCTCTTAGTGGATTACTTGAGAGATGGTACTCTCTTAGATCACAAGAAAGGAGTGGGAAGATTGGCTTACCAGGCTATGAACTACATGCTGATTGATGGTCAGCTGTACAAACGCAGCATATCACAACCCTATCTTTGATGCTTTCCTCCAAGAGATGCCTAAAGGGTGTTATTTGAACTATATGGTAGTGTATATAGTAAGCATGTAAAGGGGCAGACATTGTATGTTCGAGTACTGTGACTTGGCTATTATTGGCTGATCATGAGAGAAGATGCAAATAAAGTTGTTCAACACTATCTTCAGTGCTAGAATCACGAGTTACTGAGTAATGTACCTGCAATTGAGTTATGTAGCCTGTTTAACCCTTAGCCTTTCATCTAGTGGGGGTTAAATATTCTCGGACCTTTTCTAAAGTCTACCACCTAGTGACAATTCGTCATTATTGCCATGGATTACTTTACCAAATGGGCAGAAACTAAGGCAGTAACGAAGATCATTGAGCAGAAACTCATATGGCCTACTCTTGGAATCAGTAAAAGTAATTTTTGGAATGGAGGCTAGGGCTTTCTTTGAGCAAGTTTCTTTCTCAACACCTAGGGTCTCAAAGCTAGTAGATTTCTCTTTCTACACATAGGGGATTTCTTTTGATAGACACTTCTCGTCTTCCCTTGAATCCTTTACATGAGCTTTGTCATTACCTTCAATGATCTTAGCACCTACCTCATTATTATCCTCTTCGTCAGCACCGCTGACTTTATCATCAACGTTGACAAAGTCAAGGTAGGAGAGATCATAATCAGAATGAAGCTTCAAGATCACCTCTCTTGTCGTTTGGACCCCCTCTAACAACTTCTTCTATAGAAGTCTCTCGTATTGTTGACTAGGAGTGACTATATTAAGGGCCTCTTTAACTGATGATCTTCTCTTCAGAGTCTCCTCTAATTCGGCTACACAGCATTGTAAGTTTAAGTTGTTGGTCTCAAACTCCTTAATTTGTATTCTAAGCTTGTCTTCTTTGTTGCTCATCGTGTAAAGAGTTTGGCCTAGCTCCCAGCACTCTTCTTTCTTCTTTTGCAACTCCTACTTTAGGCTTTCGGACTCTTTGTACTACTCTTTCATTTTGGCCTTCAGGCTTAAGACTTTATCGGTAGCAAGGGTATGTGCTAACTTTTCGGCAACAAGGTCTTCTTGGAGCTGTCTCGCTTCCATCTCAGCCTTTATCCTCATGTTCTCGACAACAATAGTTTGGGCTTTAGATGCATTATATGCATCCTCAATTTTCTGCAACAATTTCATTTAATATGATGAGTACCCAAAATGACTCAATAAAATACATGAAGATTACTATGGATCTTACCTTTTTAGTTTACTTATCAACCTCATCTAAAGCCGTCAAAATGTGGCTGCTCATTTGAAAAGGAAATCAAATATCAGCAATTGAGTAAATTCAACAGTTATAAAGATGCATACAGATACTCACGTTATATAACTTAGTTGCAATATGGGCTTTATTGCAACCGCCAACCCTATTGACATCCTTCTTAGCAATATTATTGTCCTTTAGTAGAATAATTCCTTCTATCAAGGCCAAAAATTTTATCTTGTTGCCTAAGGTCAAGTCGATATCCAAAATGTTTTAGCTTCAACACGGGATGAAGTACTCGCTGACCTCCTTATTAAGGACGAATTTGGCGTTGGTGATGCTGAGAGCTTTGGAGCATATTGTCTCCTTCATCCTCTCATCTAAACCCTTAGACCTTTTAGCAAGGGGTTAGCTAGTAAGTTCCTTTCCCGATCTCTTATCAGCATTAGGTGCTACCTCCAAGACTAATAATGACCCTTTGATGATGATGGCATCCTCGGCTTCCTTACGGGGTTGGCTCTTTTGGCTTACCATTCTCAACTTGATAGAAGGTTGAATATTTTTTACTAGAGGCTCTACAAAATGAGGGACCTCAATCAACACTATTTTCTTATCATCCTTTCGCCTATCGAATGGCTGCGAGGTCTTTTTTTGCGCTGCCGCCTACTTGGATGTGTCTTCTTTTATTGTCTTCTTTACAACATTAGGCCAAGTGATAGGTGTTGCTATGGTTACCCTCTTGTCCGCCTTTGATTTTTTGGCCTTTGCCTGGGCCAGTAGGTTAGCAGGGTTTACCTCGCCAGCACCATATCGGTAACATGAGCAAACAAGTTAATATTAATACGGGAAAAGAATAAACTTACATTCTTCATGCCAAGTAGGGCTTAAAGGCAACAATTCTCTCTCTAAGATGTGATAATAACTTTCCTCTTGTGGCTGTTCTTGGTACGGTGGTAACTCATTAGCATACCTTCTTTTTTAGAAAAGATTAGGTTTTGCTTTCGTAACGCTGTATAATTCTCTTAGTGTCCTAGAAGAACATTTTGTTCTTCCTCCTTCCTGAATTTTCTTTGCCATTGCTGCATCATTCGGTATTAGATCAATATCTTTAGTATGGTTTGGCTCAATCCATTGAGTCCAGAAGTTCAGCTCTTCATAAAAAAACTATCGACACGAACTTGTCATGCCATTTATAGATTTTGGACTCTAACCCATCCATGAACTTCTGCTTGTGCCTTGCAGTAGCAAAGTACCACTCATTAGGTTGCCTCCTAATCGTAAAGAAATACCGAAAGATTTGAGGCATAGCCCTGACCTTGACTTCCTTGCAAATTATCTCAAAAGCTGCTAGAAGCTAGTATGTGTTAGGTGAGAACATACTCAGCGCAACTTTGAAATAGTTGAAGAAGCTCTTCAAGAATGCTGAGAAAGGGAAGCGTAACTCGAAATCCAAATACTTCAGGTATATGTGGAATTCATGCTCCCTTAGGAAACATACCCTTTTCTCCTTCTACGACCTCCCTAGATTCCATGTTCCAGGAAGAGCTTGCCAATACTGATTGTACTTTGTTACAAGAACTCTGTTGGTAGAACTGACAGTTCCATCTAAAGAGTCGTGAAAGTAGGCGATGGTGTTGTACAAATATCTTGCAAAGGACCTCCTTTCCTTGTCTTTGAGATAATTATCTATAGCCAGCTCGTTAATTCGATTGAGTTTATCCCACCTTGCCTCAATACTGTTGGTCAAGTTACTAGAAGAACATGTTACCTCGCTTCTTATTTGGGGGAGGATAAGTGGCCCCTATTTCTGTTACTTTGGGATCTAACAAGATAAATTGATGGATGATGTTGCAAACCATACATGAATGGTTATGAAAAGTAGTATCACAGAAGTTGAAGAACTTGAGAGTGAAGACAAGAAAGTAAGAAAATTTGTTTCTAAATTTGAGTAGAAATGAATTCTCATTTTGAAGAGTCCTTTAAATATAGGTAGCTTATCTTTGTAATTGCAAATTTGTTTCTGACGGTAATGATGCACTGATTTAACATTAGCACAAATGGTTGACGCATGTTTCAGGATAGAAATCTGACTATTGACAATTCTATAGCAGTTATTATGCTTGCGGAGTAATGATGACTGAGGCGTTAGGTACCATACCACCAACTTTTTGGTTTTTTGGATAGGCAAGAATTTAAAAGTCGCAACTTTTCAATCAGGATGCAAACCGCCTTACTTCCTATCTCACTTAGCATCTAAAGAACTACTTCCTACTCAACCTCTAGTACATTATATGTTACTCTCTTTATTGATTACTCGAACACGAGAGTTAGGGGACAAATGTTGATAGTTAATTTTCGTTCATCTGTCTTACTTGTTTACTCGGTTGCCGATAAGGCAAGCAATTCATGTTCTCGATAGATCATCGAGTATTTGATACTCGGCATTTTGTCGAGTAGCACAGATTCATTCCTAATTTAAATTCAAGTTCATGGCATGAATAGTTGTCATAAGTACGGTTATATTACATAACTGCCTACTTACCTTACATTTCAGTATAGGTCTATAGTTAAGAATCTATCATGTGTCTTGACAATTATCCTGATAATTACTCCTTTAGACATGACAATCTCCTATACATACGAGAAGAAATTCTGTAAGAGACACCTGATAACTCTTAAACTCTTTACTTTACCCTTTTCACACCTACTTACTAACTTAGGCATCAGAGTAGTCGTACCGAACTAGCCTCAATACTAAGTATCTTTCTTATCTTTCTAGGATATTTCCAATCCCCAAAATCCACCAACAATAGGATTCCTTCATTTTCTACTTAATAACCATGATTTTGTCAACCGTTTCCTGAATTAGATCTGGTCCTATTGTAGCTTTCTCTATATCATCCAAAAATAGTGGATATTGACACCTTCTCCCATACAAAGCCTCATAAGGTGGCATTTGTATAGTTGAATGATAACTGTTATTGTAAGAAAACTTAATCAAAGGCAAATGACCATCCCAACTTCCCTTAAACTCTATAGTACATGCCCTCAGCATATCCTCTAAAGTCTATATAGTCCTTTCAGTTTGTCCATCAATCTAAGGATGATATGCTCTACTGAATTGCAATTTTGTTCCCATCACTTTTTGTAAATTTTCCCAAAACATTGACACGAATCTAGGATCTCTATTTGACACGATCCTCGTTGGAACACCATGCAGTCTCACTATCTCCTTTATATATATTCTAGCTAATTTCTCTAAAGAAAAAGTCATATTAATTGGTAGAAAGTGAGCTAACTTAGTGAGTCGATTAATAATCACCTAGATTGGATCAAAACCAGCAACTATCCTTGCCAATCCACTTATAAAATCTATAGATATTTGATCCAATTTCCATTCTGGAATAGGTAGTGGTTACGGTAGTCCTCCCGGTAGTTGATGCTCAACTTTTACTCTTTAACAAGTTTCACATTTGAGTACAAAATCAGTGACATCTTGTTTCATACCATTCCACCAAAAATTCTTTTTCAAGTCTTGGTATATCTTTGTTCCCTCTGGATGTACAGTATAGCCTAAATAATGAGCTTCACTTAAAATCTCTTTTTGGAGCTCTTCATTATCAGGTATACACAATCTATTGTTCATGCGAAGTGCTCCATGCTCATTTATTCTGAAATCAGTGTACTTTCCACTTGCCACTTCTTCTTTGATTTGGTTCAATATAGTATCACTTTGTTGTGCATTTCTAATTCTGTGCATCAATGTCGGCTCTATCACTAAACTCAATAATTCAACACCTTCTTCATGCCATGTAAACTCCAAATTCAACCTTTCAAATTCCTTAATTAACTCTCTCTAATCAATTATAAGAGATATGACTTCCACATGGTTCTTTCTACTTAAAGCATTAACAACTCCATGTGCTCTGCCGGGACAATAGTTAATCCCCAAATCATAGTCTTTAATCAAGTCGAGCCATCTTCTTTGTCTCATATTTAATTCTTTCTAAGTAAACAAATACTTAAGACTTTTATGATCAGTAAAGATTTCACATCGCTATCCATACAAATAGTGTCACCACAACTCCAATACAAACACTATAGCTGTAAGTTCCAAATCATGAGTTGGATAATTTTGCTCATGTCGTCTCAATTGTTTACAAGTATATGCAATCACCTTTCCACCTAACATAAGTACACATCCCAATCCATTTTTAAAAGCATCATTGTATATAGTGAAAGGCTCTTCATTATTCGTAACATAAGGATTGGGGTAGAAACTAACCTCTTCTTTAACTCTTGAAAACTCTTTTCTAGCCTATTACCCCATTCAAATTTTACATTATTTTGTGTTAACTAGGTAAGTGGTCTCGAAATCCTTGAGAAGTCCTTAACAAACTTTCTATAATACCCAACAAACTTAAGAAAGCTTCAAATCTCAATCACCGTTTCTAGTCTCTTCTAATCCATTATGGCCTTAATCTTTTCTAGATCAATAGATATACCATCTCCAATTATTATATGTCTAAGAAAAGATATTTCCTTCAATAAGAAATCACACTTGGATAACTTAGTGTACAACTTGTGTTCTCACAGTATCTGCAACACCATTCTTAAATGTTCCTCATGCTATTCAGGTGTAGCAAAATATACCAAAATATCATCAATGAATACAATTATGCACTTATCTAGTAAAGGTCTGAACACACAATTCATTAAATCAATAAATGTCGTAAGAGGATTCGTTAAACCAAAAGGCATCACAAAAAATTCATAGTGACCATATCTCGTTCGAAATGCTATTTTCGGAACATCTTCCAACTTAATTCTTAATTGATGATAGTTTGACCTCAAGTCAATTCTGGAAAAGATACTTGCACCTTGCAGTTGATCGAACAAATCATCAATTCGCAAAAGTGGATGCTTATTCTTGATGGTTACTTTATTCAACTCTCTGTAGTCAATATAAAGTCTAAGTGATCCATCATTCTTCTTAACAAATAGAACTGGTGCACCCTATGGTGAAACACTTGGTCTTATAAATCCTTGATCCAATAAATCTTGTAATTACTTTTTCAACTCTTGTAGTTTAATTGGAGCCATTCGATAAGGAGCTTTAAATATTGGCTTAGTTCTTGGAATTAAGTCGGTAACAAAGTGAATTTCTCTGTTTGGTGGCAACCCAGGTAACTCATCCAGGAACACGTTAGGAAATTCATTTACCACTTGAACTTCTTCTACATTCAACTTCTTGAAATTAGTTTCCAAAGCATTCAACCATCTAATATCCTTCATTAGCTCCAAAGCACTTAGCTTTTGTATTCCTACTGTTGTAGAATTTCCTTAGAATGTAGTTTTAGTCCCTTTTAATGTCTCAAACATCACCTGCTTTTCTTTGTAGTCGATAGTAGCTTTTATACTTGCCATCTAATTCATTCTTAATATGGCGTCATACTTATCCATATCCAGAATAATCAGGTCTACTTTATAGTCAAAGTCCTAAATTTTCAAAGGACATTCTTTTACCATTTCTCTTATAATTACTACACTTCCTGTAGGAGTTTTCACTCCAAGGCTCGAGTTAGTAGCAATTGCAGTCAAGTCCGTTTGCTTTACCACTTCTAGAGTTATGAAAGAATGTGTAGCTCCCCTATCAAATAACGTATAGACTGAATGCCCAACTATGTCAATGTTTCTTGAATCACTAGATTCTTAAGTCTTATTCTCATGTTATAACTTCATAAGTTTTTCTTCAAAACTTCTATTTACTTACTACTGCCTAACATATTATATACTGCTTAGGATAACTAAAGCAATTTAACCATGAACATTAAGATACATACCTGCTATAAGTTCATAGTCCACAAATTCATCGATCCCTTCATGTCCTTCCAAGTCTTCTTCCGCATAATCCTCATAACTCCAATTACCCTCCAATTTATATACTCTGGCAGCATTTGCTGCGCCTGGACATGCATTTCCTATAATTGATCCTCCAATCGCTCTTCTTACGACAAGGTATCCAATAGTTGGAGGTAGCTTGGCAACTTAAGCATTTGCGGTTATACATTATGTATAGGTGGTAGAAACGTGTCTAACTTTATTATAGATGAAACAAGTAACTGCATTTCTCTTAGGATAGTTCGTTACTTGATGCAAGCTTTTGCCACAATAAAAACACTTCTCCTATAACTGGGGATACTCTCTAGGATGATGAGTCCCTTTGCATTTCTAACACTTAGGTGGTCCACCAGTCATTCTCTTGAATATTCTTAGTGGTCTCATAAATCTCCTCATCTTGTTACTACCACTGTCACTAAGTCCTTTGAAAGGTCTTTTCCCAAACATAGTCATTTTGCACTTACTTACATCTTCGCTTTGCCTCTTTGCGTTGTCCAAAACTCTTGCTTTCTCTATCATATCAACAAAATTCCTAGATTCAAATTACATAATTCTTCTTTTCGTGTTAAGATCAAATCCTTTGGAAAAGATCTGCATCTTCAATCTATCACTTGTCTGATATTCTGGTGAAGCAAACCGTAATAACCTGTTAAATTCTGCTTTGTACTGCTCTACAATACGTATTCCTTTTACGATATTCAATAAATATTCAATGTATTTTGATACTAAACAACCATTACAAAAGTACAAACTGTCAAATAAGTATCCCTACATCCATTAGGGGCGTGTAGATGATCCTACAACTGTATCATTCACATATCTATACCTTGGGACGGAAAATGTAGAGGCAACATTGGAATAAACACCAAAGTCCTCACTACGTACTTGTCAAGCCTACTCTCTGGGTAGTTAGAAATCCAATGGGTTCGAAGTGATAGAAAGTAAATCGGAGGGATCGCCTCCTACCAATACTGTGGGAGGAAGTTTCGGGTCCACCTGGTAGTACTTAAACTTGTTTGTAGGAGGTATCACTCTATATGCTCAGTTGACACAATAGGAGCCTCCATCTTTACCCCTAGCTCATCTAGCCCCAAACCTTACTAAGATCTGAAAAACTCAATCCCTTGCGTATGGCCACATCACCGCTCCATTCTGGCCTAGAAATCAGTTGTAGCTCTGAACTTGTCCTAGGCAACAATTGAACTATGATTAGCACGGTGGTCAACAGTCAAGGCCACCCTATGACCAACTAATTTGCAATGGGCAAATGATGGTGGTAACGGTAAGGAATCAGCACTAACTAAAAATACCAACTCTTGAGTCTATCTATACTGTCCTTGAACTCTAAGTAATAAATTATCTCCTTGTTAGTATACATCTTATACACTGCGTAAAACACCCAATAAATCCTTCGCTTTATCTAATAAGTACTCAACCCCACATTCCATGTAGACAAAACCTCACTGACCGTGCATGGCTTACCCATTAATGCCAAATCCTTACACATAATCCGAAGACGGTGTCTATAGCCTTGTAGGCTCTCTCCTTCATGGAGATAGAGTAAGGAAAAATTAGTTTGTAACTTTAGCTTAGATCTCTAAATTAATAAGGCATACAATTATTTTTGTGATTACATTATTATAACTTTTAGTACTTAAGTTTAAGTTTAAACATTAACTTGGTTTTACCTCTCTCAATCTCTCCAAGTAAGTTATCCTAATATCTAGGGTCCAGTTTTATTTACCCTAGTTTAAGTCATGCTCTGATAGCACCTTCCTGTCAGGACTTGAGGGGGCTAATTATGATAGGCGCTGTATATCGCACAAAGAATTGTAGATCAATTCTCCTTTTCAATTGATAACCCTTTATGCGATATATAAAGCTTCTACTACAATTAACATCCTAGAGTTATGTAAGCACAAATAATATCATTACATATTTGTGGAAACAAGACTATTGAATTATAAATACTACATATAAAAATATTTGCAGATAATAAGTCTATAATACATTAGATTGTAAACTGGTAATACATTATGTCACATTATAGGTTTTAGGATCTAACAACAATAGTATAAGTTCATTCTCATCACTAATCTCGCACTCACAACAACCCATCGATAGTTTACTAACCTTGGGTATCTTGTGGCCTGAATCCATAAACAAGTCACCATACATAAGTAAATTACAAGGGTGTAAGCTAACTAACTTAGTGAGATCTTCCTTCAACTATACAACAAATAAGTTACACAATAATTAAATTTAAACAAATGAATGCATAAACAATCAGTATGCCATATAAATACATATAGGTGATTAGGTACTGCATGTAACTCAGATTTTACGCCCTCTGAAGTCAATGTTGGAGTATATACTGTACCAATTAGATATGAATATTATACTAGAATTTATATAAAAACGAAACTTCGCGTTTCATATTTAAAAAACACAATGGTATATCTATTTTCAGTTTTATTCAAAACTCAGTTCTAAGTATGATTGTGAGTAAGTTCTCGCAACCCTCACTCACCCCTAAACGGAGACTTTTGGACTTGACCATTAATTAGGCAGTTGATGCCTTCAACACTTAGTATTCCTGTAGGCAAGGGTAAGGTCATATAATACGTGTCTACCATACTAAACACTATAATCATAATTAAGCAACCCTTATATGGCCTCTCACTATATTCTTGTGATGTAATGGTCAGAAGTAGTTATGCAATGCATGATTAAGCATGTTTCGATTAAGTTAATTCAAGTTTGATAATATTAAGTCCGTTTATTAAGTGATTAAACAAAATTATAGACAGATTGATTTTTATTGAATTTATTATGCAGTAAATAGTACATTATCATATTTTAAAGTAAATTCATTATTATCAAGTAATATCATACACAAGCATAATCTAGCCTTATACAATATTCAATTATGAATAAAATTTACATTCATTATCTACATACACAAACATGTACGGAATCATTAGAAATAGTCACTTGGCCATCCTCTACGTTAGGGATTGTAGAAATCAACCGGTAGATCAGTATTGATCTTGTGATCATCTGACATTAAGAGAATACGAAAAATAGTAAGTGTCAGAATTAAATAGTTAAACTATTATTATATTTAGTACCATTTACCTAAATTAGTTATTTGTTTATATAGAATTATTGATTCGAGTTTTTTATCTAATCGTGTATAATTTTTTCAATTTACTTTGGATTTTTATAAATTTATAGTTTATTTTGATCATTTTTAGACGTACTTTCTTATAAGTTATAACTTGTAGTTTCGACTATGATATAAAAATATTATGAAGTTAATTATTTTGACTTAAATAATTATAAAATATTATTTCAAGCTTTTCTTAGCATAATTACGGTTTAATAATTATTTAAATATTTTATTTTGTATCTTTATTATTTTTATATTTTATGTTGTACGTATATATATTAATATTTATTACTATATTTTACTAAATTTTCTAAATTAATTATTTTTTTATAATTTCTTCAAAGTTATGGTATACATATATATACTCATATTTACTAAATTACTTTATTTATTAAATTAATATTATAGTATATTATGTATGTAATATTCAAATGTACTTGTATTTCTACGTATACCATACTAGGTGCATACATACATGTACATATATATAATTTCTTATACAAATGATTTTTAGAAATTACTATAACATATGTACTATGCATATAAATACACCTTAATATTTATAAACATATATGAACATACATACACAAAAAGAAAATACTAAAATTACATATAACTCTAAAATACATGTATGTTAAAGAAGAAATAGACAAATATGATTAATTCAAAATACATATAATTTACATAATAAATATCATACTTGTAGAATATTCTTGTATGAAATCCCAAGGCTTCTTCTCCTTGGTTGTTGTCTTTAGGATTTCTAGAAAGTTGAAGAAAAAGATGAATGTTTACGGTCAAAAGAAGGAAAGAAAATATAACTGCAAGTGTTCCTTAGTTTGGTTTGTTTTCTTATTTGAAAAGTGGGAAAATAGTGTTTTTAGCATTTGCAATTTCCAGACGAAGAGTAAGCTATGGAAAAAGTCCAACAATTGATTAACAAAGACAACAAATAAAGAGGAAATCCAAGGTAAGATATAACATTAATTATGATAAGATACGTGTAATCATTCCTTTTGTTTTTTCTCTTATAACTAAACACTTGTAAATGGATTAAAGAGCATATGGGCTGCTAAAAAAATTTCTGGAACCAACGTAGAAGTGTAGGGGAATTAGGAAAAAGAAAAGAAAGGAAAAAGGAGGAAAAGAAAAATAAATATAAAAATATTTAATTTTTCCAAATAAAAAAATTTTATATTTAGTATTTATAAAATAATATTGAGATTTTATAAAAATTTGTTAATTTAATTGTTAGCCATTACATTTGTAATATTTACAAGTTATCTCAATGTATTTATCTCAATGTATTTGTTAAATAATTTATGTGATTACGTGTATTAGTCGATAATTACAATTTACTAAGGTATTATTACTAGTAGGTTATATTTATTTATTTTATAAGCTTGAAGTTATAGTTTTTGGGTTTTTGTTAAGTTTAAGTTCAGTTTTGGATATTTACACATACATAGGATTTAAGGTTTTTTGTACATGATTTAGGTTTCGATTGAATTATTAGGGTTTTTATTACCAATACTATAATTGATTTCGCAACTTAATACAATTTTTTTATCTTACCTAGCCTTATCAACTCATGATATTATCTAGAGCGCTCGAATCTAATTTAAGACTTAAACTATTAATTGTTTTAGGTTTACACAACCTTTAATGTGGCTAACTTGACCTTGTATGTCCTAAATAAAGCCAAGCTTAAAGATTTGAAGCCAAATCTTTAATAGCCCTAAGAGCTAATGGGAATCCAACCTTTATCAAAGAGAGTTTGACCTATTCTTTGTACCTCATATTCTAGGCTTTAGACTGAACACCTGATGCATACCTTAAGGACTCTAAGGCTTAGTCTCTCGACTCCTTAGCAACTAGACATCTAAAGATGAGCAAGATTGTGTCCAAGGCTTTCTCCTTCATCATTTGCAATGGAGTTGTTCTCTCATTTAAGTTACTATGCCCATTCTTGAGATGTATTTTGACTTATTTGGAGGTCCTTAATGGATATATATATATATATATATATATATATGATTTTTGTGGTGATTTCCTATAATTTTAACACCATTTTTAATGAATTCGATACTTAATAGGATTGATGTCAACTTTAGGATCTACATGAGTTGTTTTTGTGAAAAAGAGAGGAATTCATTTAAGATTTTTTCAATAGGGAATAATCGAAAGAAATTTTGGGCAAAGGAAGAGGCCTATGGAGTCAAAAGTCATGAATGAAGATTTTTATTAAAGAATTGATGATTAGAGAAGATCACAGTTAGGATCACACACCTGATCCTTACATCCATGGAATTTGTTAATTTAAGTGCAAAGAAGGAATACGCCTAACATTCACAACCATGGTCTTGGAGCATGAAATAATTATTTCTTGGAAACGTCCTTATTTCACTCTTTAGTCAGCTTATATAAATAGAAAGTAGGTTTAAGGGAAAAAGAGCTTTTAGGAGAGACATAGCCACCTTTAAGGTTCTTATTAGAAGTCATTGCTTCATTCAATTGTAGTTGTTAACATTTTTTATTTTCTTTATTCATGATCATTTTTTTTATGATTAAAGCTTAGTTTTGCAATATCTAGAGATCATAGAGCTATTGTTGAGTTTGGAATTTTCGGTTTTTTATTCATTTCTCTTAACTTTATTTAAACTAAACCCTATGCCTATTTAGTTCAAACCCTTAACTAAAGTTAATGGAACCTTGCCTTCTTTGTTTTGAAAAATATTTTGGAGTCGCCACTCAATAAAACTGGGAAAGGTTACTAAATTAGAATCGATTATAATTTAGCCACTAACCTACCTTTTTGAAAACTTTTGAGAAAATTTTAAAGAAACTAGATTTCTTAAGTCTAGTAGCCATTCTATTAAACCCTAATGAATATTATTTTAACCTTCAAAATTTAAATTTATTTTTCAAATTTACAATTAAATAAAAAATAAAATCATATCTACTTATGAAAATGAAGAAATTGAAAAATTACTTACAAAAAGGAGAAAATAATTTTTTTACATATTTTAACTTACCTCGTAGATTTGTATGGGTGCCTACATATTCATTTGGAAAAATCTTAAATGTGTTAGTTTCTTTTAAATTATAAAAATTGGCTAGGTTTATATTTTTATCAAATTATTTTATTGATGAAAAATTCTAAAAGGGCCTTAACTATTTATTAATTTGAAAAATTCTATTTTTGGAAAAAGTTTTATTAATTAGATTATTATTTAAAAATATTTTTCTAAGTGATGAAACGTACATTTTTTATTTTTATTATTTATTTTTATTCATTATTTTTTCTTTATTTCTTTTTTTCTTGGTTGAAGCGTTTTAAAAAGGAAATAAAACAAAGCTTTTTTTCCTTTCTTTTTCTTCTTTATTTTTCTATTTTTTTCATTTTTCTTTTTATTTTCTTTTTGGATTTTTTATTTTTTTTATAATTACAATAAATCAAGAAAGAAAATAAAAAAATAAAAATAAATTATAAAAAAAAAAGAAAAAGGAAATAGGACCCAACTATGGCTGTAGCATAGGTTAAGAGTAAAGGCAAGGATTTGGGTTTGGGTCAAATTAGACTTGGGTCTTGTGACCTAAACACATATACTACACATGCTTGGACAAGGAGAAGTAGCAACAGTTGATACAAGTGACTAGGGGCGATTTTTGGTAGTTTTTGAATTGGGTAAACCTACTCTCATGTGTATTAGATTGGAGATAGGGGGTTTAGTGGTGGTGTTTAGGTGTAAGGCGACTGTTTAGTGGTGGTTTGCATTTGGATGGTAGGAGCTAGGGAGAGAAAGAAGTTGTGTGGCTTAAATTGGTTGCTATCAGTGGGAGTGGAGGTGTCAAGTGTGAATTTCAAATGGTGCCAAGCTAGCTAGTGAAGGTGGCTTCGACCTACATAGTAGTAGCTACGGTGGGTTTTGGTGGTAGTTGAGGGTAGTAATGAGGTTTCATGAGTAAAGGCTTGATAGGCTACGGTGAAGAGTGAGGCATGCGGTATTAGGAAGCTTAAGGAGTGAGGAAACTTGTTGTAATGGTTGTTTTGTTCAAACATCACCAAACATGAGCTATAAGCTAAAGTGAGAAAGAGTCGAACCCTTTTGAGAGAGAATGTGTTAAATGTATGTGTTTGGAGTGTGTTTGATGCTTGTTCCTTTTTTGCTAGAATGAATTGTAGATGCCCCCATTTATACTAATTAATGCTTAAATGAACATGGAAAGTTCATTATCATCATTGAATTGGAAATTGAAACTTAATGGGTTTGATTGCTTCAATCGATTTTAACTTGATTTTGCTTGATTTCAATTGAAACAAATGGTTAAATGCCATCCCTAGATAATCATTCTTGCCAAAATAAGAGATTGGAAGCTTCAACTCTTGCCCAAATTCATTGGATTTTAGTGGAGCTAATATCACGCAACATAACTTTCTTTTATTTTCAAGTATAAATTTGACCTTTGAATCAATTTATCTAGGCAAGATATTGGTACCAATTCGAAGTACTTTAAGTGCTCTTCGTGATTTCATCATTTATTTAATGAAATCATGAAGAAAATTGCACCAAAAATGGTAAAAAACTAAGGACCCTAAGCATGTGCTTTACGAGAAAATGAGAGAAAGATAAGGAAAGTGAGGGAAAAGAGGTGTTTATGTAGTGCTACGTGGGCACCACATGGGTTGCATCACCCACTTGGGTTTTGTACATGTCAACTCAACATCTGGCCCTATCAAATGAGAACACATGACATATATGGGTGGGAGAAAAATAAAAGACACAAAGTGCCTATAGTGAGACTCGAACTCTAAACCTTTAACCATTCCCAAAATGCAAGACCAAGTGTTGTAACAGATGGACTATTAGCTTGTATCCTTTTATTTGGTGTGAACAAAATGTATTTAACGAAAACTATCTAGGCTTAATTAAAAAGAACTTATTTAACCTAAATAAACTCCTAATAGTCTACCAAATAATTATTAAAGAAAAGCCTATTCCTAAATTATCTTTTTCATTTTTCCTAATTTTTGCATTTTCCTTTTTTTTTCACTCTTTTCTTTTTTTTTTTAGTTTTTTTATTTTTAATTTTCTGAATTTTCAAATTTTTTTTTGTATTTTTTTTCTGAATTAAGACTCTTTTCTTTATTTAAAGAAATTCTAAAAAGAACAAATGAGGCAAAAATGAGGTGTCTATAGCTATCATGTAGAGTGTTATTTTGTAATTCCAATGAGTTCCTTAATTCTTAATAATTCAATCATGCATGCTTAATTAATTACATTGTTATTTCTAGAGTTTCGATCACAATTGCCTGATATTATACCTAAGAATTGTAAGACTAAATATGTAATTACATCTAGCATGATTAAAGAAAATTTCTATAAGTCTAGTGATAAGTTATGGAATTCTTTCGAGTGTTTTCATGAATTTGTTGATTAGGATTCATATTCTTAATACTATCTTAATATATTCTATTGTAGAAATGATTTCAAAAGAGCATAATTAAGATTAGAAGTTGGTTGAGAAGTGATTCAGGTCAACTTATCAGAAGAAAATTCTCCTGATTAATAAGATTAGGGAAGGAATTGGATATTTTTACATATTGTACGTTAATCTCTAGGTGAAGCTGTATCTTGGTATTTGTTCTGCAATCTTAGAGTTTCTTTATTTTATTATTCTTTTTCTTGTCCTTGTTAAGTTTTAATTAAGTGCTTTTTAGTTATAAGAATTTAGTTTGGTAGTGGTTTACTTTCATTTCATCAATTTTACTAGTTAAATAATAGGGTTAGAGTAATTACTAGTACTCGTAGTATTTGATGAATTGACATCTAAACACCAACCCGCCTTTATTTAATTTTATAGGTTCTTCTGATCAATCCCTAAAAACTCGTACTGCCCAACCAGTAGACTCTCTGACTTGGTTTCGTAGTGCCTAACTAAGATGCTGACCTATCTATAGACCTTTCTCTTGGTTTTAGAGTCTACCTTAGTAGTTATTTGTCCTCTACTGCCAAATGATTAGCCAGTGCCAATGCATCACATTGTCTGACTCACCATTAGAGCATGTCCATGAATGATGATTCTTTTGTTGTTTTTCCACTTATATCCAAAATGTACATGAACTAACTTCGTTTGCTTGTACCTATTTTAGTCTTTTCTTCTTTTAGGAAAGTTGCCTTAATTAACAAGCATAGAAGGGCACATTGTACAAGCTGCAGACGTTATTCTAATCTTCTTCATTATTATTAAATATACTTTCTTAGGTTTTCTTCCAAGCATTTAGCTTTCAAGACTTCCTTTTGCACACTTATTTATCCTAACCATAGCTAAGGTTAGTAGTGAGTAGACTTCATTTCATTACTTGTGAGCCATATCAAGTGATAGAGTGAGTTATATTGAGCTTCTTGATAAGTCGTATCCGTGACGTTGCTTCATGAGGCTACAATCCATTCGTTTCTATATCGTTTTCTTCGATATCTCAAAGACCCATTTCAAACACTCAGTAGGCCCTGGTGATAACTCAATTAAAGTTAGTAGGTTTGAGTGTAGATCATGAGTAGGTCGAACAAAAGGAAATCCTCAATATTGATCTTGGCTTTGTATGATTGTGCATGTTAGTATTTTATGCCCTCCAGGGACATAGAGAATATAATTTGGAGTCAATGCCGTGAGGCACACGGGACAACCATTGTTAAGTCAAGTCCTCGGCCCTATGCTCTTTTCCTGTCAATGCATTGATACAAAACCTTTAAGTCAGTCAACTCCAATATGTATGCAAAATATGTATTCAGCCAAGTCCATGTCTCTGGCTTTATGCTTACGCTAGAGATGCTATATTGATTTTGGATGTTACCGGTTGTCACGTTAAGAAAGATGACACAAAGTGATGTGGTATCAGTTGATAAGAAACCATCTATAGCTTTTGGAAAACTATGGTAAAGAAAACGTCAAAACAGACATTGCTTGATTAATTACGGTAGAGAATTTGGTGGAATTATACATCTCTTCTTTCTAGAAGCGTAATTGTCACAGCATTGCATAAAGAATCCATCCGAAACAGGGAGAGACCAAATTGTGTATCAGCTCTGTTCGTAAAAATGAGGAATTGTGTTAGTCTTGGTCTGTTACAAGAAGTCCTGGACGTATTTATACTGTATATTTAATTCTAACTACCTGAGTAATGACTATTTGACAGCTGAATATGACCTGGATAACCACGTGCATAGATAACAGCCTACATTAAAATAACTCTAGCTTTGCTAGGACTAATACTCAGCACGTCTGCACAATATTTCAGCAGCACAGCAGCAACTCTGTTCGCATATACCTCATAGAATTATGCATCTCTTCTTTCTAAAAGCGTGAAAAACTGTGACAGAAACATGATATTATTTGATTACCACAGACAAAGCCTAAAAATACCCTGTGCCGATTCGTATGCATCTCTTAATCAAAACTTTGGAAAGCTTATATCAATTTTCTGCATTATGAGCAATGGTGATTAAAAAAAAAAAAAACAATACGGTATTCTATCGGCATTTTCAACTTGTTATCAAAATGATCGAGAAAATAAGACTACAGCAGTTGATGCATAGATTAGTAGATGAAGGCTTTTAGATATATGTTTGAAATAAAAAAATAAAATCATAAACTGACACAAAATATGCTAATGAAGACCGTTGCAGGCCGTTTAGTCTTGTTCACCAAGCTCGATTGAGATTTATTCCAGAAAGATTCTACAGTTTTCCAGAATTATATTCATTACAACAGAGCAAGCCGTGCACTCTCTCTCCAATTGTTTGTGTTTTGCGTTAAAAAAAGCTTAACAGCATGCTTGACAGTCGTCAACCTTTTCACTGAAGCATTTTGGCTAAATCATTATTGTGATGATCCATTCACTTTTTAACTTCAATAGTAAAATGATTTAATAATATGTATCTTGGGTTTCGACAGAGAAAACTAGAGGTTGCCAATGCATTAAATTGAAGACAGTAAACAGAAAGAGATGTTCATGAATGGAAATGATCTAACATGGATAGTCCAAGGGGCAAAGCCTTAACGCATATGCATATAAGTTTGGCCATAATAGCATTAAAGCAAATTCTTTCGTGAAATTGCAGTCGTCATCGCGAACCTTTTTTCTTTTCAAGGCTCCAAAAGGTGAGCAATTTATTTATATCCACTAAATTTCACATTAAAATAAGCTATTGGAATCATTATCGTCGCCATTCAAGTGCTATAGCAGAGTGATGATCCGCATTTAAAAGTAGCCCATTTTATGTGTGATTTACTTTATATTAAAAATGACTTAGGGCTTAGATCTCGCCTCCTTTTCTTTGCCAAGGCTCATGCCCATAAACCTCAAAGGCCACAAGCATAACTTTTACCTAAATTTTCCTTGCTGAGTCGTATGTTAATTTCTATTACTGGGTTTCGGCCTTCAGGTTTTATAGTACAGGATTTCAATATTATCTTTAGGTCTAGCTTTTACTTTATATTTTATTAGCCTAGTTCACTTGAAAATAAGCGTCCTTTTTCTTTTCTTTTTTTATTTTTTTTTTCCAATTTACTTAGACCTTAGATCTTTTTCATGAGCTAGCTAGGCTTTTTGTGCTCTAATACCGGTATTAGGGGGAGAGTGTTAATATACATCTCAAAGTAGACCTATTTTATGAGTTATTTTATATTAAAATGGTCTAAACCAACCTAACATTACAATACATCCCATTATAAGGTCTTCTCATTTCTTTTTTTTTAACTAATGCATTAATCTTTCATTTTCCATCTTTAATACTCTAGCACTGTATTATTCATTTATTTATTTCCACCAAATATCACATCAGAATAGGCCAGAAGGAGCTCTATATTTATGCAATAAATTCACCCAAGTGACAATATGTTGTTAGAGGTGATTTGCGCATGGCATTTGAGTTGAAGTGGAGAAGTAGCAAATATGCTGAGTGCATATATTTTTCACTCTTCTTTGTATTCACGTTTTCCTTAGGAGTGAAGAGTCTTGGTTAACTAAGACTCTCTAATTTGTCTTTTCTTATGGGACTTGCTATGTTTTAGTCAATGTTGGAGGCATCTCACGCCAAGGAAGACGAAGGGAAATAAATTTCCCTTAGTTTACTATTTAAGCTTGCAAATCACTCAAAGTTATGATGCAACTAATATAAAAATTAATATTGATCCTTTCTCCCAAATTGCTAGGTTTAGTAATATTAAGAATATGAAAAGACATCTTTACATAATTGGATATTATTTTTTGTTATATCACTAAGTAACTGAAGTTATTTTTAGCCTTTTCTTAGAGCTTAAATATATAGTTTTTTGGTTTTATTGTGGTTCCTTTCTAAATCAAGTGTTAAATATTGAGGAAGATAGGATTGAGAGCTAATAACCAAGTAATTTTGATATGATATTTCCTCTAGCTATCTATCACTCATTTACTTGCGATTTTGAAATTTTTTCGTGAATATCTACTTAGTAATTTCAAATTTATCTCTTAAATCTTTATTAGCTAAAAATTGTTTCTAGGAAATTTTAAGGGTTATAATGACTAATATGTATTTTGCTACTTGAATACCCCTAAACACTACTACACTCGAAAATCGTTCAATTATAGCAAACCACCATATATATATATATATATATATATACACACACACACACACACACACATATATATGTTTGTATATATATGTATATATTCATATGTATATATATTTTAGAAGTTACAATACCACAGGTTCACTCAAATGTAATCTTGTTATGCATATATATATGTATGTATGTATGTATGTGTAGGGGCTAAAATTGTTATATTAATATATTTGGCTAAACCTATTATTTATTCAGCTTGACTCATTAGGTTAAGTGATGGGACTTAGGGAGTCTGGTTTATATTTGGGATGATTTAAAGAGAATTAGCTTGGTGGACTTAGAATAGGGATCATTAGACTAGTTTGTTTACATCCAACCTTTCCTAGGTAGACTCATGCACTATGAGGAAGGCCATTAGCCTTAGGACTTTGCAAACTCATTCTAGATAATTATGGAATAAGTAAAACTCCATCTCATTTGTCAATTGTCAAGATAATCCAACAGACATCATTAAACCTAAGGGCCTATAAAATACTTAGCCATTTCTCCCCATCTAGACAACAACTCTAGAGATTAGAAAAACGGTACTCCACTGTGAAATCTTTGTGCTCTAAGATCAAATAGGAACGATCTTAGTTGCTTAAGAATTGCAAAGTTGACGTCTTGGGTCTCCTAAGCTCCCTTGTCTATCACTTATATATTCAAAACTCTAGGATTATATGTTCCTCCTCCTTATCATTCTCTCTCTAATCTCTCATTAAGTGTCATTTCTAAATCATTACTCTAAGGCCACGTATAACGTAGTACTTGCATGACTTGCACATGACCACTCTAGTTAGATACCCTGATCTACATTTTGGTGACTTCACTTGGGAAGAAGTATGATATTAGAGTGATGGAACCTCTTAGGAAGAGAATGGCTATAATGAATAAAGCTATCTCTCAAGAGCAAAGTATTAATGTTGAATAAGTTAAGCAAGACCCACATCCACCACCTCAAGGTACTATAGAGGTGATGTAAACTATGCAAGAGGCAACAAAATCCTTAAATCATTTCATGGCTATGTTTGCTTCACTCATGATAGGGTTAGCTGCCTCTATTATTGCCCAACTTGGAGTAGCTCCGCTAGACTCTACTAATGTTGTGTAGATTGGCACTACCCTTTTTACTTAACCAACTTACCTTCTCATTATTGAAGAAGATATACCCTCAAGAGGACATTAGTGAATCGCCCCTACCATAAGTTGTAGCTTAGATAAAATTTAGTATCTAAAATAGAGAATGTAAAGGTCTAAATTAGTAGCGCTTCATCCTCGCGTGTGCCTGCTTCTCGATCCAATTCCACTATCCTAATCTTGTATAGACCTATGTCTTGCCCCAATGCTACTCTTGCTCCATTACTTGCGTCTATAGCCTTTGCTCCAATGACTTCCTTTATAACAAGGGAAGACTTCGACATTTATAAGAAGGAAATACAAACTAAGTCATCTATAGGAGTACCAAAGCTAAAGCTCCTATATCATCAATGTTACAGTAACTTAGCCCTTAAGTTTTAAGCCTAAGTAACACCTTAGCATCTCAGCTTCCATGTCCCAAGCCCAAGTAAAGCCCTAGAACATTAGCTTCCATACCTTAAGCCTAGGTAATGCTCTAGCACATCAACTTCTATGCCTTAAGCCTAGGAAATACCTTCGCATCTCAATTCTACCCTTTAAGCTTAGGCAATAGCTTGACATCTCGGCTTGCAATGCCTCAAGCTTCGGTAATGCTCTAGCATCTCAGCTTCTACCCCTTAAGCCTAAGTAATACCTTAGTATATTAGCTTTCATGCTTCAAGACTAAGTAATGCCCTAACATCTACATCTTACATCACTATTACTTTAAAGCATGGGATGTCTTCGATTAAGTGACTTTTGTGGTTAAGCAGCACTTAACCCAACATCATTGCTAATTAGTAAGAGTATAGACTCCGAGGCTGTAAGACCTACAATTAATTACTTCGAGTTCGATTTGTAGAATTCAGGGTAATTGAGCAAACTGTCTAATTCAGCTCAAATTCTACGATAAAACTAGGAATATTGGTAAAAGTAATTCTGTAAGTTCGAATTTAAGAAAATAAGTAATAAAATAAGAGAATATAAAATTTTTAAATTTTAAGTATATTACTCATTATTTGTCGAAAATGCATAAAATGTATTCCGGTAACTAACGAATCGCTAGAGATAAATTATATACATACTAAAAATTATAAAATAACTTAAATAACATTTAGGGGTATTTATTCATACCAAATATGTATTTATTTGTAGATAGAAATATGCGTAATTACTTAAAATATGCAAAATAAGCTAAAATAAGGTTAATTAATTAAAGAAAATTCATAATTAATTAAGGAAAATCAAGAAAAATGAAGAAATCTTTAGAATTGAGGCATGGCAACTTGAGAGTGAATAAATAAAAGCAACCAATAGTAATTAGCTAAACAAAAAGCAAATTTGGAAGAGGATAAGAATATTTAGCAACTAGAAATTGGGAGAAAAAAATCAAATTAGCCCTATAAATACCCCAAAATTTTTCAGAAGCTAATTTGGTTAGTTGGGAGAGTAGCAAAATTAGAGAGAATTGAAATGTTGAGGGTTAGGGTTATTTACAAAAAAAATTACAAAAAAATCTATGCAATTAGAGCTTTAAAAGGAAAACCACACTTGACGGCCACTTAGAAACGAGCGGCCACCACCACACCACTCCACCATCACCACCCAACTTGGCTGATACACCTAAGGCCGCCGTTAGTGGTTGGAATCCCAACGGCCAGGTAAATTCGATTTTAGCCTAATTTTGTAAAATTTATTAAAATTATTATTTTTACCTAGAAAATTATGAAATTTTTTTATTTTGATGTTTTATTGTATGTAAATTTAGAGAAAAATAGTGATTAAGTGCGATCATGTTTGTAAATATAGGGTGCTTAAAAAATTGAACAAAACCGAGCATGTTTAGAATTAAAAATAAATAGGCTCAGGAGTGTAGTTTAGAGCTCAAAATTTTTTTGTAGACTACTAGGGTAATATAGAATAATGCTATGAAGCCATTTTTCTAAAATTAGTTTTCAAAATTTTTAAGAAATTTTTAGGCCTTAAAATGATGCATAAAATGGTTAATTTAGGGTTAATTAAGTAATTAAATGAGTAATTGCTGATTTAGGATATAATTATATGTTTTAGGATGTTTAAATCTGATAAAGTATGATATTTGTAGCATTTAGAATATTAGATGTAATTATTAAGGTATTATGTAGTATATATGTAATAGGCAAAAATGATGTATTTTAAGTTAATTTTGGAAATTAGGATAATTAGGAGTAGAATCTGATTTAGGATGAATTATATATATTTTGAAATGTTAATTGATGTTAGGGAATGATATTTGGAGTGATAGAAATATTAAATGTGTATTATGTACATAATAAGTAATAATACGTATATGCAAATATTGGAAATATAATAAATATAAAATATTATAATAAAAAATTGATATTATACTAATAATAAGAATATATATAAAATCTGGTATGAAACTTAAATTAGGGTAATTATATACAAAAATATATAAAGATTTTCTCACATTAAAAGTAAATTAAGTAGTTAAATTAAGATTAGGATATACCGCATGGACTAAAAAATTGGTTAGATACCAAAAACAATATTGAGAATACCCAAAAGTAATGTGATTGATTTTACATTGAGGGTTGAAATTAGTTTCGAGGGTTCGTGTATAAAATTGTACTTAGAAACTAAATTAGAACCTAATTTAGAAATCAATGCAGAAATTGAACCCGAACCTAGCCTCAAACCCAGAATAATTGTAAAAGATTTGAGAACCTAGATAATTGGATATATTAAACCTTAAACCAAAGATAACAATAAGTGTTATAGGATAAAAACTAATCTATAATAATTACATAAAAACTGAGACAACGTTGGTATTATAGGGATTATTGGCGATGGATTGAGCGAGTTTGCACCTTGAATGAGCAAGAGGGGAGTCGAGATAAGTTAGGTTTAATATTTCACCGTATTTTGGAGTACTCATTTATAGTACTCGAAGGCTTCAATTGTGCTTGTTAGATAGTTGGTTATATGCATGTGCTTGTTTTGAGCTGTTGATTTGGTACTGATTTGCTATTTAACTTGTATTTATATGATTTGTATGGAACAATTGATCACCCTAAATTGGATGTAATGAAATATATGACTTGAAATCGTAAGTTGGACATGCATAGCAACCTATTAGAGAAGCATTAGGATTCTTTGGCCAAATACTGACCCCTTTGAAAGGGATAGCACTGGATGGTATAATTGGTCATTTTCTTCATCCTTAGTTGAACTAAGTGATAGGAGAAGAGGTTACAATGAGGGTAAAGTCAATGGTTTAAAGGTAGTTGCGGGAGGAACGGTGTCTCCATTATACAAGTCTGGGTTTAGTCGTGAGCTGTTGCATTAATAGAAACTCCTCAACTCAAATTAGAGATGGTGCAATTTCTCTAATCTTATAATGGGCCAAAAAACGTTATGTGATGGCATTTGTTTGAACATGCATTGCACCTAATGATTTGATCGATAACCCTGTTTGTGTTTATTGTCCGATTTAAGTTTCCACCCCAACTTACTAAGTTATGGTTGCTTACATCCTTATAGCCTTTGTTGTAGGTGCTAGCTAAAAAGTAGCTTACAATTACCTTGGAGCTAGCAATTGCAAGATCCTGGTGAGTGAGAACATAAACTGAAGACCGGATATACTCTCAAGTTTTGGTTTATATTTAAAGCTTTTAGTATTAGATTATGAATTATTCAGGTAAATTATGATTAAGTGGCTAAAGTTTGTAAATATACTTAGATTATTTGAGCATAAGCATATATTTTTCTTAAGTTCATAAGTAAATATCATGTTTAAATTATGAACTGTTTATTTTAAAGCGGGTTAATTATTGATGCCTTATGTAAATTAAGTCTAAGGTGGTGACTGTATAATCGGTTTTTATCTTAGAATGGTTTATACGGCGGGACTCTTATGACTCTGCTACTTCAAGGCATGACATAGGCCCACCACACTTGTAATGATGTTAAATATTGAATAACTTTTCATGACATCTCTAGAAACTTTGGATACTCTATCGCAAAATAATGGCCTACCAAATTTCAATTTCACTCGTATGTAGAAACTACGATCGAGTAAAAATAGTAATAGCATGAGTAATTTAGTCTTCTTTGGAAGAGCTACGTACTCTAGCTTCTTTACAATGTATATTACCTAGTTATCCCATTTTGAGGGTGGATCCTTCAAGAATGTGAATCAGGTGTTAAAGAGAGGTAACTCTCTCCTCTAGTTTCTAAAACACTTTACTAATGGCATGTTTAGACACAGTATGAAGCTCACACTTGATAAACTAGAGATCACCATCTGTGCAAGGTGTTATAATGGTTTATTAGCTCTTGGTCTTTTCCTAAAATGTCTTCAGAGGTGGTCTTGTCCAGCTACTGATCTTAAGGAGTTCAAATTAGTGATGGGTATTCATTTTGATGTACTAATAAGTTTTTCAACTTCATTATCTCTGTATTTCAAATTAGATCATTCTTTGAGTGCAATATCACTCTATCTCTAAGTAGAGAAATTGAACTCAACAAATTGCAAAAGTTACATCACCATTACCAGTACAAGTCAAATTTACTACTGTACGTTAGGATGACTTTGTACAATTTGAAGAGCCTCTATTCCAATGATTTATGTTGTAGTATATATATACATATATGTAAGAGGGGATTTCAGTGAGGCAAGATATACATGATGAAATTTGACTTAAGGAAGAAAAAGGAGTTTCTTACTAGAAGTTATATAATGTTGATTTAAGAAAGTTATCATTATGCATACAATCCTAAGGGCATATAGTTATCCTCATTTTGATTGCGAAGAATGAAATGGGAAAGAGCAAAGAATTGATTCATCTAAGTTTGCATGAGAAGACAAACTCAATATATAATATGGGAATGCACGAGTGTAGTGATTGGAATCACCAACCTCATTCTTTTATTATAAAACCTTCAAATACTTGTGGAATTATTGTCTTCTAATGAATTAGATTTCGCGACTTGATGAGAAATGATAGGAAAGTAAACTTGAGTTAGTGACAATAATAAATATAAAGAAAAGAGGAACAAGCACTTGTAATCAGAGTAAGATGCAATTACTGCAATTTCATTACTGTGTTTCTACGATATTACTCTTGGTGTTTGGAGTAGAAAGTGAGGAATTACCAGACATATATTACGTTATAAACAACATGAAGTATTAGAGGAATGGGATAATCCTATTTTGGCTAAGCAAACTTGTTCACGACCACATCTTGCAAATAAGGATGCAATAGGAATATTCACTATTGTCATTTACAAGAGACCAACATGGACAATGAGAAATATTAAAGAAAACTAATGCTCATAACGTCAATGTAAAAATTTGTGAATAAAAAATATCAAATATGTACACCAAGGATGAATCATGATAGTAACCGACTTCAATGTGATAGAAAGGTGTTTGCGATCACTTGATAGGCCTAATCTCGGAATCTAGACAGGGTTGTTGGCATTCTTTTCTTATTGAGGAATCGTTATTGCTCGTCATAGCCGATAGCTTTCACAAAGCCTACAAGAGATTCACATGGAATATGAGAAATATTGACAAAGAATAACAAAAGAAATAAATAAAGAAAAAAAAGGCAAAGCCTTTCTTATCTCAGTTGCTACTGGTGTCATTGACTTCTATTTCATAGAGTAGATTTGGGAAATTGACCTACGATTGAGGTTGGAATTCGTTATTATTTGCAAGCTATCGAAGGACAAGGTTGATGATCAAATAACACATAAGGAACACCTACGTCAGATCATACCTAAGAAAGAATGACTAATGAAAAAAAAAAAAAGCAAAAAAGCAAGGAGATAGCTAAAATTATTTGTTACGGAGTCTAACTTGCAAGTCCGCCATGGAAGTCAAAGTTCACTTTCCTTTCTCTTTTATTGCTGCATTTGGGGAATTAATGTCAACGAGCCACAGATGAAAGCCAAGGTGTGGTCATTCACTATTCACCATGAAGTCAATAGAGAGATATCTATATAGATATGAAGTGATGGGCTATTATAAAGGATGGGGGCATATATAGATCTGGAAAGATTCATGTGATTAGAAATGACAAGAAATATTGGTCACTATTTTAAGAAATTAGAATTTCGATGCTTCTACATAGAGAACATGGTATCATATCTCTTATGATATGGTATGTTACATATTGAAGAAATAAGAAGTCGAATTTGAGGAAAAGGAAAGAAGCGGATTTAGTTTGTGAAAGAAATCTTAGGGTGTTTTTAAGCTATATCTGGTAAATTTGTTTGGGATTCCACGTCATGATTGGTAAAAATTTGATAAAGATTTAGAGTGGTTCCTTAGATATGCTTCGCAAGGATGAATATTCTAGGAAAATACCAAAGTTCCACTCAAGTTTTCTTCTTGTTGAAAAAATAATAATAATAATAATGTTAATATGACTTGGACGTTTATGTACTCGAAGTCGCAGTCTACTATATTTGTACGTGCTCCACCAGTGACAGCAAATACATTTCTCAAAGGATATTAAACAAAAGTGGCGCGTGAAGAAGGTATCAAGATTTTTAAATAAAAAATGCACCCCAAACATTCAATGAAGCTTATAGATAAATATGACATGCGGAAATAATAGATATTTGAAGATCATTTGGACAAATAATGATCAATTCATGGGGACCTCCATTTATTTAAAAGAAGATTGAAGAAAGTTAGAGCAGCATTGATGTGTAGAAGACAACTTAATGAGACAAATAATAGTGAAGTGAAACTAAATTGCATAAAGAAAGCCAATTTTCAATATATTGCAATGAGGGCAATGCCATTCCAACATGTCAAAAGCAATGCATGCAATTAGATGGTGTTAAAAGCTTGTGCACTATAAATATACAATAAATAAATTTGTTGTACTAACACTAGGCTTGTATGCTCCTACAAAATAAAGTCTTTAGTTATGTGAGCACACTTGGTAATAGAGTGACTATTTGAAACGTGCATGCGCTGAGTAGCGACTTAACTATTCAAAGTAGTAATTGATGCTCAAAATACTTAGACTCAATCCAAGAAGTTTGGTCAAGGGGCAAAATATAAAGGGCTAAGATTGTTATATTAATATATTAGGCTAAACTCACCATTTATTTTGGCTTGACTTGTTAGGTTAAGTAATAAGGCTGAAAGATTCCAGTCTATATTTAGGATGATTCAGGGAGAATTAGCTTGGTGGGCTCGGAATAAAGATTGTTGGACTAGTCCATTCGCATCCAACCTTTCTTAAATAAGCTCATGTACCATGAGTAAGGCTACTGGAAACTTATTCTAGATAATTATGGAATGAGTAAAACTCCATCTCATCCATCAATCGACGAGATGATCTAATGGATGTCATTAAGCCCAAGAGCCTATAAATGCTCAATTATTCCTTCTCATTTAGACAATAACTCTAGAGATTAAAGAAACGATGTTCTACTGTGAAATCTCTACTATAAAAAATTAAATAGCATTAAGGTGAAGAACGGTCTTAGTTGCTTAAGAATTGCAAGGTCGACGTCTTGGATCCCTTAGGCTCCCTTGTTTGTCACTTATGCATTAAAGACTCTAGGATTACTTGTTCCTCCTTCCTATCATTCTCTCTCTAATTATCCTATTGAATGTTATCTCTAAATCACTACTTTGGGGCCATGTATAACGACATACTCACGTAACTTACACATGATTGCTCTAGTTAGAATCCCTTATCTATAGTATGTATGTATGTATGTATGTATATATATTAGAGGTTATTATTTACTCTACCCAACAACATGTTAGAATAATCCTTCGAGATTTTTGTTTCCTTCGCTTTTAGTATTTCAAGTTCCTTGATTAAGTTGAACACTTAAATATTTTTTGTTCTTTCATTGCCTTGGTACTCCTTTTTGAGGTGGTCCTAAATGTCCTTTATCGAGCTCAAGTTTATGATCCTTGTAAATAAATATAATACTTGAAATGGTTGAGAATAAGCAAGCTTTAGCTTTAGACTTTTTGGTATTTTTCTCCTTTGGAGCCTAATTGAGCCATTATAGGATTCTTCAGCAATAGGAAAACATCATAGTATTCTTCTAGGGCTTCTTAGAGGTTTAATGCATCAAGATGGATAGTCATTCCAATAACCTAGATAGTTCTCACCATAAGATATTGGTTGTGCCATATGAGAGAAAGTTGTTTCATTTCCCATTAAAGTTATTGTGTTTCTAGTTTTGGATTTTTGTGCTTTTGATTTGTGTATGAATTCACTCAACTCATTGATCTCTCAAGGAAATGGCTTTGATACCATTTGTTTGTTTATGAAAAAACAAAAATATAAGATTTGATAATATACAAAAGAAGAGGTATGTTTATTGGAATTCATACTTCTTTTTTATTCAATGAATTGCTTTTTATATAGGGCTAAATCATAACAAAAAAAAAAAAAAGAATAATAAGGCAATGACTGATCTCATATTATATCTATAAAATACCTAATAGATAAGAAAATATTACATAAAATAATTCTTAAAAGATTTGGTGGGATTCGACACTTATTCAACTAATACATAATTATTTATAAAATTAACAAACTAACGAATATCTTGAATAGTATGCTAACTTTTTCTATTTGGAATTTTCAATTTTTGCAAACTTCATTGTTAAGCACTAAGCGTGCAAGGTATATCTATAAACTAAAATCCTCCATTAAGTGCAAGACATTGAATAAAACAAAAAAAATAAAAAGGGGTGGGGCTGCCTTAAACTTAGTACGTTTTTGGGCTATGAAGGCACACATGACATGTGCACTTTCATCTTTAGAGTTTTCTAAAGAAGAAGGTACACATGTTGTATGCACCTTCCATTAAATCAAAAGGAAGGTGAGTACATCAAATGTGCCTTCCCATTAAAACTGAAGGCAAATACATAAGATATGTCTTTACTATGCTACTTTTCCACAAATTAAAAAAAAAAGTTTTAAGTCCAAAAAAACTACGTTGCCATTCAATTTACAACACAATTTCCCAAAAACTCATAGCAGCCAACTCCATTATCTACCTAATTTCCATGCTCTAAGTAGAAAATACATGTGCAAAAATAAAAAATGTATACAACTGGAATTATAAACTTAGAAACATGAAAGAAAGATTAAGTTTCATGAGTAAATTGCATCAATCAACTCAAGTTCGGTCAATAATTGGACAAACTTATTGTTGTTAGGTGTTTCATATAAGCAAAAGCGGCCATGGAAATCGTACTTACCAACTATCCAAGCAAAGCTCTAGTATGGTTGAGATAACGGCACGTGATCTCCTTATACCACCGTCGACATTGATGCTTGACTCCTCTTGGACCCTCAATTTGTATGACCTTAGAGTACCGTTCTTGCCACTCAGCTATAAACTGTCTGTGCTATATTACCCAATCCACCTCTACCTTCCCTCATAGGCCTATGAAGTGCAACAACTCTTATATGTCAACAAGTGGCGGATGCCTCTAGAAATCTCCAAACTAGTGTAAAACCTGCTTCGGGAAGCATCACTCTACTATGTGAAAAAAAAAGAGTGAGACTTGGGTTGCCCAAACATCTCTCCTATGACTGTAGAACTTAGGGAGGATCTGTAAGATCTCATCGGGATAGGGCTCGTAAACATCCTATACTTCCATAATTTGAGTGTTAGCGTATGGATAAGTAATACAAATCATATTAATGAATCATCTATAAGCACATAACTGATCTGGACTTTATCGGTCCAATGCCTCCCGAGAGGCCTTGACAACATGCGTGAGATGTTGATGGGTGTTCCAATCCTTGTCCCATGCCATAATGTGTCTTTTCTCGTAGGACTTGCTTTGTTTTAGTAAATGTTGAAGGCATCTCACACCAAGGAAGATGAAGGGAAATAAATTTCCTTTAGTTTGCTAATGAAGCTTGCCAATAACTAAAAGTTATGATTTGACTAATACAAAAATTATATTAATGGTTGCCCCCAAATTGCTATGTTTAGTAATGTTAAGAGTATGGAAATATATCTTTACATAATTTGATTAGTTTTCGTTATATCACTAAGGAAGTGGAGTTATTTTGAGACTTTTCCCAGAGCTAAAATATATAGATTTTTTGTTTTATTATGGTTCCTTTCTAAATCAAGCGTTGAATATTGCGGAAAATGGGATTGAGAGTTAATAACCAAGTTTTTTTTTTATATATTATTTCCTATCTAGCTATCTATCCAGTATTTACTTGCATTTCTTATCGAATCTCTACTTATTAATTTCAAATTTATCTCTTAAACCTCTATTGACTATAAAATTGTTTTTTGGAAATTTTAAGGCTTACGATGAGTGTGCATTTTACTTCTTGGACACCACTAAAGTCTATTACACTTAGAAATAGTCCAATTATAACAAACCACTATATATATATATATATATATTGGAGGTTACGATACCATGGTTCACTCTAGTGTAACCTTTATATATATACCTCAAAACCACCATACTTTGAAGTGTTATGGTAAATTAAGTAGTAATTAAAGCATCATCACACGTATACTTGAATAACTTTGACACATATTGCGGTTCGATTAAGCTCCTCAGGTGAACGCTGATAAGCACTAACGACTTGTCCAAATGCTTTATAATTATTATTACAGACTGAAGAGAAAATAATTTAATCATTCCATTATCTTTTGGAAAGTCAGAATCCCTGTTGCCTCCTTGAAAGAGAGATGTCCTGGACCCTTTGCCCTGTCTTCTCTTTTAGTAATCTCCTAGAAGATACAATGTAGGGCTAACCACATACTCAATAAATTGGAGAAGAATCATTTTATACCATAATAAATTTCAAGAAGCATGTTATATTAATTTGAATGCAATACTAACAGCTATATGCCATCAAGTTATATTAATTTGAATGCAATATTAACAGCTATATGCCATCGACATATTGTTCTCAACTCAGATGCAAAACTAAAGAAATTAACCCACTTTGTTCTGAGTTCTAAGGAGTTTCGCATTTTGAAAGTTCAATTCTACACCAGACCCTGATAATGCAATACTACGCACATAAGTCCCGCCTAACGATTTAGTCGACTAAGCTCTTAATTCACTGTGATCTTCTTTTTTATTACTTAGTTTGACTAGGATAGGTAAATATGAAAATATATTTATATTTTTTTCTTCTCATCTCCTCTCATGAGTTTGCTAAGTTGTTCATAAATGCTTATGAAAATGTAGTATGATAGCTTGTTTCGAGACTACCAATCAATAATTCAAATATCCAACATTTCAGAGATTTCAAATTCATAAATATTTCAAACAAGCTATTCACTCGATATCAACCACACAGACACATTGCATATTGAAATCTCTATTAGTTACAAACACAATCAGACATAACGGGTCATCATCTTCTGAGTATTTTAATAGGAGTTCGTGGGAAACTCTATTAAAAACCTTCGTCGGAAACTCCGATTAAAAATTATTTATGTGTTAGTTGTGAATTCCTATAATTCCAATGCATGCACATACTTTAATTATTTATTTACTTTGTTGTGTTATATATGTATATTATATGATTTATTTGTAAGATGGAGAATTTAAAGTAAATTACTTGTATCCACACACACACACACACACACACATATATATATATATATATATATATTATGTACATACGTATGTTTACATTTTTATAGACGTATATATGTGCATACATATAAAGTAGTTACTAGAATAGACACGCCTAAATAAGACTCTGAAAGATTTAAAAATCATCATATGATGATTTAATTAGGGGATGATATGTATAGATATATCTAAGATCCTTAATATCGAAGGGCTATTATATAAGTCAATTAAGTTTGTAAAGAGTCTTTATAATGTTATTATTCTTACTTTTTTTTTTCATATTATGATTGTCATGTGAAATAATCCTTTTTTTTGTGTATGTATATATGTATATATATTAATAACTATATTTATTTATTCATGGATAGGTTTATAAATACATATTACCTATGAACATTTGTATATGTATATATTATTTATATCTATTGGGAAAAAAAATTTTGTACATTAGATACTTTTTAATAGTACAGATAAAATACGTGAATCGATGAGTGGTATACAGATACCCTAATTCGTTATATAGATTTTGGGATTGGGGTTGGGAATTGATACAGATTCTACCTATGTGCTTTTCATTGATTTGTCATGTTATCTAGGGGTAGGCGTGATTTGATTCAATGCGGTTTCCTTCTTATCAAATTGATCCTAATATAATGGTTCGATTTTTTTTTTTTAAAGTCAAACCTAATTATACAGTTCGGTTCATAAATTTTATAAATTTAATTAAAACTGGTTCGATTCGGTTTAGTTCAAACTATTTGTATCAAATTCTCACTAAATACTGTTATTTCTAATAAATATGAAATTTCAAATGGGATTTACTAGATTTAATTTTAATAATTGATACAAAATTATGATAAAAAATAACAAGATATAAAAAATTTGATGAAATTTATGAAGATTAATAGAAAAAAAAATATAAATAATTGTATGAATTTTTTTATTTAACTAAATAGTATGGTTTGGTTTACTTTCCTGAACCAAATCAAACCGTAAACCATTTATACATAATTAAATTGAACCGTAAACCAAACGATTTTAAAAAATCGATTTTTTGGTTTGATTTATAGTTGGTGGTTTTTTTACCTAACTTTAGTGTTAATGATTCTGTTTTGGATTTTTAATTAACCACTTGTTGATTATCGAAGTTTTCTTCTTCCCATGTGTCTGCCGAGTAGATAAGGGCTTATCTTGTTGTCCTTAATCCATTTCTGTTTTCCCACCTTAATGTGAAAGTGGAAGGTACCTCATCTGCTTCTCCAAAAGAAAAAAAAAAAAAATTCAGTGTACAGTTTTTTTCTTTCTTTTTTTTTTCAAAGCAGTGCATCATAGAATAAAGAACCTTAATTGACTATATTTCTTTTCCTTTCTACAAAAGGAGTTGGGGTGATGACATCATCCATCTAAAATGATCAAGTTTATTAGAAGATTTAGTGCTTAATATCTTGCGAGTAGTTTTAGTGCACATGATTATGTTATACATGTATTGCTACTGTAGATGTGTTACAACAAGTATACTTCAATTTTTTTCTTTTTGATGGAAGCAATGTGATTTAATTTGTTTTGATTGGATTGTCTTCAAAATTCTAGAAACTTCTAAGTTCTCTCTCTTGTTGAATATTTCCTATAAGACAACAACATTTGTATGGTTGTAAAAAAGCATTTATTTTGTTATTATAATTTTTTTTTCTACATACTTGTTGGTGCTTTCAAGGTTCACTTATCAAGTGTATGTTTCTTCATACTTTATGCATCATCATTACTGATGTAGTTAATATTAGTATCCTGTTGTTACTAGATGTACTTACATATATGTGTACATATATGTAATTATGTACACATATATGTATACTTAGCACATGGTTGTATTAGCTTTTAAAATTACCATGGTTTTACATTCCATCCCCTTGCATATATGTATTTGGGGTATTAAACTTTTATTGATAACTAATTTTGTATAATCTAAAGTGCTAACCTATTTAAATTAACCCTCAGTACTTTTCTACCTTAGCACTTTTCGATTCTAAAGTCACTTCCTCTTCTGAGTTATTTTCTTATTGTACTTTAACATCTTACTTCTTTGTTGTTCATTCTTTAGGTTTGAGTATCCAAAATTCATGTTCATCACTCTTCACAGGTGAAATCATCCTTGATCTCAATTGATTTTAACTTCATAATGGAATTGGGATCTTCTATCAAATTTCTCAAAAATCATACATGAAATAAGTGTAATTTGAAAGGCCTAGAATAGAGCAATCTAGTATGATACCTTCCCAACTCTTTTAAGTATCTCCAAGGGTCCAATATAATGAAGACTTAGTTTCCCTTTCAAATGGAATCATTTAATAAGACCCTAAAATTTACTAATCTTGGTATACATATTATCTCCTTCATTAAATACAATGACCGTTTTTTGAGATTTTTCCAACTCTTGTAACGATCTTTAGACTATTTCATTTTTTGTGAATGATTTGTATCTTTTGATTCATTTGTAAGATCAAATTTGGTTCAATCACCTCTTACTCTTCACTATCTTGATACAAAGGAGATAAACAATTCTTTCTATATAGAGTTATTTAGATTGTAACCTAATAGTTATTATTTTATGCAAATTCAATTAGTGGTAGATAAGTATTATAGTTACCACTAAATTCTAAGGCACAGGCTCGTAACATATCTTTTAGTTTCTGGATTGTCCCTTCAAATTAACCATCAAACTAGGGTTGATTAGCAAAACTAAATTTAGTTTCTTTCTTAATGCTTTATGTAAACTTTCTCAAAATTTAGAGTCAAAATGTGTATCCTAATCTAAGATGATGCGAAGAGGCACACCATGAAGTTGAATTATTTCCTAAACATATGATTTCGCTATTTTATCCGCTAAATAGCCCTTTCAAAGGAAGAAAATAAGCGCTCTTGATGAGATGATGTACATTTACCCAAATAGATTTTGAAAACTGTGTTGCACCTTATTGACCAATATGTCAAATCATGTGCAATAATAAATTGGTGAATATTCACCCAGTCAAATCCCATAAGGAGAAGGGTTATAGCGATATACTAGGTATAACTTGCTACTCTAATTTAAGCGAATCTATAAAGTTGTGATTTTTATCTAACTATACGTACCAACTAATCTATATACACTAAACATAGGATTCCAACTCTCAATATAAATGCAATTATGAACCAAATATATTAATCATCAAATAAACTACTAGATTGCAATAGAATACTCCTAATAACTATGCTTAATTTTGGGGATTCATGATAAGGATATCTACCCATTAAGTTCTTGTATCTCATCCATGTCTCACTGAATAATTTATCATCATACAAAGGATGATTGTATTTCTTGTCTCAACTCATTAGTACAATAGTAAGGAAATGACCAATTGTAAACTCTGTGAATCTAGCTATTTGAGAGTAAAATTAAATTATAATATTATAGATAACTTTATAAGTTAATAAGGTTGAGTAAGATAAAATTTTTGTTAAATTATGAAATCGAATATATTATAAATAATAAAAACCCTAAAATTTTAATTGAAACTTTAATTGTGTACGAAAACCCTAAACCATATGTACGTGAAAGTACTTGAGATTGAACTCGAACTTAATGAAAATCTTAAAACTATAACTTTAAGCTTATAAAATAAATAATTATACCTTAAAAATAATAAAACCCTAATTAATTATAATTATTGGCTAACACACGTAATCGTATAAAATTGTTAATAAATAAAGAAATATAACACCCAAATATTATAAACGTAATGAGTAACAATTTAATTAACGAAATTTATAAAATTATGAATATTATTACATAATTATTATTAATTCTATAATTTTACATTTAAAAAAGTTAACTTCTTAATTTTCCTTTCTCTTTTCTTTCCCTTTTTCTTCATTTTTCCTTTCTCTTTTACTTCCTTTTCTTTTACACTCTTCCACGTTTGCTCCTTCTGGAAAGTGGTTTCGATTGTCACTTGTGACTTTAGTTTCTCACATGTATTTATAATGTAGATAAAACAAAAACAATAGATAAATTAAGGGTCACATCAATTAATTGCACCTCTTATCTTCTTTTTCTTTCCCTTTTACTTCTTTTATTTTGCTTTTGTTTTGGCCGACTGCAACATCCTAATCTATTTCACTTGTTTCACTTTTTTTCAAACTTAAAATAACACATACACCTCCCTTACTCCACCAAAAATTTATCCTTCTTTTCCCTTTTATTTACTTCTTCTTCTTTTTTTTTTTTTTTTCTCAAGATTTCACTTACTCCTCAATAAGCATAAGAAGAAGAAGAGGCTTTCCAATCTAATACGCATCAAATTATTAAGAGAATGGATAGGTAGTATGTATATTTTATTTATTTTATAATAATTATTTATAGGTACTCTTTTACATACATGTATTTTGTAGGATCTCATATGTATCATAAGAGTATATAGTGAATTTATATGTATTCTATTATTTTTGTAAAGAAAGAGTATATGTACATGTGTTCATATATGTATAAATTACTATATGTACATTTATATTATAATTGACTATACAATATTTGGCATAAAAGAATTTATGTATATGTATAGATATACACATACATAATATGCATATTATTTTCTTGATAAATATACGTATATGTATAATAGGTGGTCGTGTATATATACATGTGCATATTAAGTATTTTTATCATATAGATATATATATAAATAGGAGACCAAATATATGTCTATGTGTATGTATAAAGTATAATATACGTATATGTATTGTATAGGTATATATATAGGTGTATGTAATAGTATGTATACTATGTACTTTCATTATATATATGTAAAAATATGTGATCAAATATGAATATATATATATATATATATATACATGTATGTACAACGTACAAAAATATTAGTATAATATGTGTATGGATATTGTCTATGTATGTATATGCTTATTGAACACATAGTATACTTAGGGTATATTATTTAATCACATAAGTATACATGTATAAATAAGTTGAGGAAAAATAATTATATAAATATATGTATACGTATAAAAATATATATGTTAAGGGTATAGTACATATAAGTTATGCGCATACATAAATATTATATGTATAATATACTATAATACTAAATTAATAAATCAAGTGAGATAATATATATATAATTATGCAAGCCGTGAGTGCAAAAGAAAGAGAAAAATGGATTAATTTGAAAAATTTAATAAAATATATTAATAAACATAATTAAATAAATATTACGTAAAATACCAAAATAGAAAATTTTGAAAAATACACCAATTCATAAAATGACATGTGGCACTTTCTCATGCTGCCATGTCATCATTTAACAAAATTAAATTAAATTCGTAATAATAGTAATAATAATAAAATAATTAATTAACTAGAAAATTATTAAATTAGTAAATCTTAAATAAATAAGTATTAAACCTTAAAAATAGCAAAATATGTAAATTATGATAAAATAAACTTAAAAATAAGAAAATTTCAAAATATAAAATTTAGATATTTATAAAATCATAAATATGTAAAGAAAAGCTTAAAATAATAATTTATAATTAATTAGGTCAAAATAATAAAATTTGTAATGTTTTTACACTATAATAAAAAAATACAAGTCACAACGTTCAAAACGGATCCTATTAGGCAAAAGTATGTTAAAAAACAATAACGATAGACTATAAGTTGATAAAAATTGGAATTAATTTGAAAAAGTTATATATGATTGAAAATTTATGATAAACCGAGAAAAAAAAAATAGATAAAAAATTTAAGTTTAACTATATTTATACCATATTTGGGTTATGGTAGAAAACTAGGTAAATAACAATAGATATTTAGTTAATCAATAAATCTAGTTTTTTCAGAATACTTATAGATTTATTTATCTTTTAAGTATCTAATTATCAAGAATTGGAAATCCCAAAGAATTAAAGAGTAAACATTAACCTGAGTGAAGAAATTCTTATAACCTGCTATCTACTTGCTGCTCGTTATTTATATACTGCTTGTTAGTTGATATTGATGGTTTGTTGAATAATTGATTATTTTATGTGCTATCATTTGTATGATCACTTTCTTAAATTGTTAAATGTAACTATTCGACTAAAATAAATGGTTATATCTATCGCATGTCTGTGATCTAACCGGTATATTGATGGAGAGTACTAGCTTTACAGATTTTTAAGAAAAGTATTTCTGGAAAACATTTTTTCTTTTTCAATCTTTGATATATTTTGTTTGATTTCTATGAGGGCTCGTAGTGCCTATAAATGATATTTTTATCGTTAAGGCAAAGCTAGTATAACATCTCCAATTGATTGCGAGAGAACTCACATATTTGTGTCAGTGATGCCTTGGGTATATTTTGATAACGAGAGGATTCACTTTGTGTGCCCAAAGAGCCTTAGATATGTTCAATGGATGAGTCTGAGTAATAGTCCACTTATATTGATTATTGTTTCTTAACTAGGGTAATAGTTGAGTATCGTCTGGTGGGATGGTGCTCTTTAAGCGGCCTTATGTGATTAAGGTGAGGTATTCCGTACAGGTAAGTAAGGAGAAAAAATCGACGTGTAGATGACGTAAATTTATATCTTCCATAATTCCGGATTCCTATGAATGTGTTACTTGCATTCACTATGTATGCATTCATTTCGTTTATAGATAGATTGCATGGGTGCTAATAATATTTGATAACTTGTTTGAAAGATAGTAGTGAGGAACAAACTTATTAAGCTGTCATTTGTTTATTCCTCTATAGTTTCTTTTGCAAGTTCTTTTAAGCAAGGATCATGGAAAATCTTAAGAGTAAAGTACAAATCAAAAATAGGTTTGATAATGTTAGAGTTAATTAAAATTTGTATAGTTGGTATAGAAACAGTTTATGTAGAAAATATTTATACGATAAGATTATATATAATATAGTATTTCTTGTAAATTATTAAGTTGTTTTACTTTATCTTAGCATTTGGTAGGAGATACCGATTCTCTACGGTTCCGATGGACTGTGGAATATTAGATATCTATAATCATTTATATTTTATAGTAAGTTAATTAATTAAAAATAAAAAACCTTAGTGACTAGGGGGCCTAGTAGGATTACCTAAAATTTTCATATCACATGTGCACCCATGATACAAAAACCGCTTTATAAGTCAAATATTGCAAGATTCTAAGCAATTATTCACTAAGGTTTTTTATTTTTTTTTAATTAATCAATATACTATGAAATACAAATATTATGGATATCCAATAATCCATAGTACCTTAGAACCATAAAGAATCGGTATTCCCTATCAAATATTAAGATAAGGTAAAATAACTTAATAATTTACAAGAAATACTATACTATACGTAATCCTATCATATAAGTATCTTCTACATAAATTGTTTTTTGTACCAACTTTACACATTTCAATCAACTCTAACATTATCAAACCCATCTCCGATTTATACTTTGCTCTCATGATTTTTCCTAATCCTTACTTTAAGGAACCTGCAAAACAAAATAATTAGGCAATGAGCAAACCACAACTCAATGAGTTTATTCCTTACTACTACCTTTTAAGTAAGTTATCAAACATTACTGATACACATGCAATCTATATACAAGAGAAATAAATGCATGATAGTGAATTCAAGCAACACATCCATAGGAATTTGAAACTATGGAAGGTATAGATTTACGTCGTTTACATATCGATTATCCTCTATACTTATCTACATGGAGCACCTCACCTTAATAGCATGGGTGTCATGACCTTGAGGAGGGCCTAATAGGATTGCCTAAAATTCCCATATTACATGTGCACCCGTAATACAAAAACCATCTTATAAGTCAGAGATTATAAGAATCTAATTAGTTAGTCTTTAGAGTTTCAAATTTTTAATTTATAACTTATCGTATTATATAAATAACTAAAGATATCCAATATTCCACAGTTCTTTAAAACTGTAAAGAATAAGTATTCCTTACTAAACGATAAGATTAGGTAGTAAAGCTCTAAATCTTAAATTTATAAAAGTTATAAAATCTAAATATAGTATTAATAATTATATATAATAATTTAAACTGTTTACACAATTTATCTTCAAATTCTAACTTTTATGACTCTCAATGTCGGTACTCAACACTTAGCTCTTAACTCTTGCTCAATTATTTAGCAACCTATAAGAGAAGAATGTTGGGGAGTAAGCTATACGAATTTAATGAGATATCCCTCCTACTATACTGTTAAGCAAGTTATTAAACAATTAAATAATAGATATATGAATGCATGAATAAGCATTATACTAAACAATATATGCAGTTGACCAATGCTGCATACAACATTGGATTTAGCGCCTTCCAAAGTAAAAGTTGGAGATACATCAACACCAATCACAACTAAGCTCTAGCACTTGAAATTTTAACTATATATATATATTCCATGTTTCATAAAACAGGTTTCTATTTCCAAAAGTTTAGTAGTATATGATTTCCCAAGTTTAGCGATAATGTGGCCTCAGCAGTCCACACTCATACCTTATAGTAGTGATCTCTAACTTAACCCTTGGCCACTCACGATTAGCGTTTTTGGTGCTACGTAAACCCATGAGCCAAGAGTAGGGTCTTGTTATACCAATGCTTGTCGAGCCTAAATTTTCGGTTTTCTTTTTTCTTTCTTTTTTTAATTTGATTTCCCACTTTCCGACTAATACTAAACTTTAACCCATTTAATATTAATTCTCGACTAGGGAAATTAGGAAACTGCGATTCTTTAAAAAAGAACTTTTGGAGTCGCTATTCGATTGTAGTCGGGAAAGAAAAGAAATCGTAATCAATTGAGTTGATTGACTACGATTTAGCTATCATTCTTCGATTTCAATTTAATAAAAATCAGAGAGTTCCGAATTTATAGGCTAACCTATTAAACCTTAATAGATACCACTATTTATTTTTTGAAATTAGATTTATTCATCAAAATTGTCCTTTTTTAATATTTTTAAGAAAAATAAAAACCAAAAGAAAATAAAAAAAGAACCTAAGTTTTATAGATTTTAACGTTGCCCCAAATATGCTTACATATCTACTAGTCGGGATTAGACAACCATAATTCTTTCCTAAAAACTTTAATGTGTTGATTTATATTAATTTTGAAAACTGTCTGAATCTACGTTTTAACTAATTCAGTTTATAAAAAAAAAAAATCTAAAGGGGTCCTAACTATTGAGCGTTTTTATTTTACAAAGAAACTCTTTAAAAATCATATTTTTTAAAAAGGTTTTTTTTTTATTATTTTTATTTCTAAAAAATTACTTCCTAAATGAGAGATCCTAAGAAGCTAACTTAATACTACAAAATACCTAAGCTAAAATATGCATATATATATATATATATATATATACATCTATATCTCTACTATTAAACAATTATCTACATAAATAAAATAATATCATATAATACACTTAATATATAAAAAAAGCCTAATAATAAAAAAATCTCTTAATATATACATATCTTATATATTACATTATATAACTAAGGATATAATAATAATAATAATAATAATAATAATATGATAATAATAATAAATAAATAAATAAAAAGAATCGAACCTGACTTAGTGAAAGATTTCGTCATCATTTAACTTTTCATCAACGAACCACAATTGCGAGCAACTAAACCTGAATGACCGTACAAGGAATCTCCAAGCTAAAATAGAGATGCAAGATTAAAGCTAAACTTGTACAACTCATAAGGTTATGATTTTTAATTGATATGTATCATAAAAAGCATTTGATAAAGAATAGAACAGTTGGTAATTTTGAGTAGAGAAGCAAGTTGGCTGGGGATCAGAGGATGATAGTACGATTGCGTTTTAGGTGGTGGACAGTAGCAAATTGCTTGTTGTTCGTATGTTGGCTTGTTGTGTGGATAGGAGCTTATTGTGCTCAAAGAGCGAATTTGAGGGTGTTGTACTTGCAAAGTGGATTATTCGAATTGATGCGCATTAGGGTGCTGTCTTTAAGCATGTGTGTGTGGTTATAGTAATAGAGTTTAAGACATGGAGTTGCTTTAGTATATAGTCAGGTTTGTCGAGGAAGCTGTCATACTACAGATCAAGGAACTACAGTGTTGGAGATGGTGTGTCGAGGCTTGGTTTAGTCGCTGTTGATCAGGTGGAGGGTGTGTGTTGATCGTGAATTAGGTGCTTGAAGCATGTGTGAAGTGCGGTTAGTTATGGACAGTAACTCGATGTGTGTTAGCGTTTGTTGGCAACACGATTGTGCAAGTGTAGTGCGATTCTCTAGTCAATGCATGACATGAATCATCGATAGTATGTGGGTATGGCTGCAGTTGATGAGATCAGGGCATGCATTGGGGACTTGTGTGTTGTGTTCGTAGATGGAGTGTTAATCAGTTGTGCTTGGCCATGCAGTTAGGGGCAAGGGCTATTCATTAGGGGTAGGAGCTTTTATTGTGCTAGATTGTATAACTAGCAGTAGTTGTATGGCCGTATGCTGTTGTGGTCTTGTGTGGGCTATGGATGCTGCTAACTGCTATTGCTGGGTTAGTTTCATAGATGGTTTGCAATATTTGTGACTTTAGAATGTGTGAATTGTTGTGGTCGATCAGAGTGCCTTACTATGTATTAGAGAGGTTATGAGTTATGAGGCTAGAATGGAACTTAGGGCCTATTCTCCCCTTCGTGCATGGGTGGAGTCGTATATATATAGCTTGGAAACAAATCATTTTGTGTGTTGAAAGTTGTTATTGTACAACATACTTTGTACGACATGTTCCTGCTTCAACCTTTGGGAACTACTTGGCTTCGAGGAGCGCTACCTTCTACGTAAGGTCATGCTATGTCTACTACTGAGGGTGATATTGATGACAAAAGACTTCGAATTAGACGTGGATACCCAAATCTTGACGTGCGTAAAACCTTCCTAACCCGGGCAACAATGGGTGTTAAAACCGTACTGTATAGAGTTACTGATAGACTGTATATACTGTTATATTGCATATGTTTGATCGTGCATTCATATGCTTATTAAATAACTTGCTTGATATTTTTTGTTGTATAGTAGGTAGGTTATTCACTAAGCAGGCAAACTTAGCCCCCTATAGTTTATTGTTGCAGCAAGATCACGGGACGCTTAAGATCAGTAGCACTGGCTTGGGATTGGGATGTAAAGAAGTTGAAAGCTTAAGCGAACTATTTGATTATATATGTAGACTCTCTTCAATTACCAATTATTAAGTATCTTTAGTTTGTTGAGTAGCATAGACTCAATATGGTGATTTATCTTACTACTGTATAACTAATTTAGGGGAAACCTGATATTTCTACTTATCTATGTTCTGTTAGTGATCATTTGGATAACTTAACTTTAATTTATATGTTCTATTATTACTTAATGCTAGTTACTAGGAAAAGGTCGTAGTTGTGAATGTCTTGTGTAGTACAGCGAAGGCCTCTAATCAAGGATGGTGCTTGATCTCGGATATTTACGTATTACATGGTGGTACTGCCACGACTCGACCCCCCTTTGGGTTGTGACATGCTCAGCTTTTACTCTCTGGCAAGTTTCACATTTAAGTACGAAATCAATGACATCTTGTTTCATTCCATTCCACTAAATATTTTTTTTCAAATCTTGATACATTTTTGTTCCCCCTAGATGTATAATATAGCCTGAATAGTGAGCTTCACTTAAAATCTCTTTTTAGTGCTCTACATTATCAGGTATACATAATTTGTTATTCATACGAAGTGCTCTGTGCTCATTTATTTTGAAATCAGTATACTTTCAACTTGCCATTTCTTCTTTGACTTGGTTTAAAATTGGATCACTTTGTTGTACATTTCTAATTCTTTCCATCGATGTCGACTCTATCACTAAATTCGATAATTCAACACCTGCTTCATGCTAGGAAAACTCCAAATTCAACCTTTTAAATTCCTTAATTAACTTTCTTTGATTAGTAAGAAGAGACGTGACTTCTATATGATTCTTTCTGCTTAAGGCATTAGCAACTACGTACTTTGCCAGGATAGTAATTAATCCCCAAATCATAGTCCTTGATCAACTCGAGCCATCTCCTCTATCTCATATTTAATTCCTTCTGAGTAAACAAATACTTAAGATTGTTATGATTAGTGAAAATCTCACATCGTTATCCATACAAATAGTGTCGCTATAACTTCAATGCAAACACTATAGCTGCAAGTTCTAAATCATGCGTTGGATAATTTTGCTCATGTGGTCTTAGTTGTTTAGAAGTATATGTGATTACTTTTCCACCTTGTATAAGTACGCAATATAATCCATTCTTAGAAGCATCACTGTATACAATGAAAGGCTCTTCATTATTTGGTAACATAAGGATTGGGGTCGACACTAACCTCTTCTTTAGCTCCTGAAAACTCTTTTCTTGTTTATCACCCCATTTAAAGTTTACATTTTTTTTTTTTGTCAACTAGGTGAGTAACCTTGAAATCTTTGAGAAGTCCTTAATAAACTTTCTATAATATCCAACTAAACCAAGAAAACTTCAAATTTCAGTTACCGTTTCTGGTCTTTTCCAATCTACTATGGCCTTAATCTTTTTTAGATCAACAGATATACCATCTCCAGTTATTAAATGTCCAAGAAAAGATATCTCTTTCAACCAGAAATCACACTTAGATAACTTAGTGTATAACTTATGTTCTCGCAATGTTTGCAACACTATTTTTAAATGTTCTTCATGTTGTTTGGGTGTAGCAGAATATACCAAAATATCATCAATGAACAAAATTACACACTTATCCAATAAAAGTCTGAATACATGATTCATTAAATCCATAAATGTTGCAAGAACATTTGTCAAACCAAAAGACATTACAAGAAATTCATAGTGGCCATATCGCATCCGAAATGCTGTCTTCGAAACATCCTCCAACTTAATTCTTAACTGATGATTGCTTAACCTTAGATCAATCCTAGAAAAGATACTTACACCTTGTAATTGATCAAACAAATCATCAATCTACAGATGTGGATACTTATTCTTAATGGTCGCTTTATTCAACTCTCTATAGTTAATACAAAGTCTAAGTGATTCATCTTTCTTCTTAACGAATAGAACTAGTGCACCCCATGATGAAACACTTAGTCTTATAAATTCTTGATCCAATAAATCTTGTAATTACTTTTTTTAACTCTTATAGTTCAATTGGAGCCATTTTGTAAGGAGCTTTAGATATCAGCTCAGTTCTTGATATTAAGTTAATAACAAAGTCAATTTCTCTTTTTGGTAGCAACCCAAGTAACTCATCTGGAAACACATAAGGAAACTCCTTTACTAGAATTTCTTCTACGTTCAACTTCTTGGAATTAGTTTCCAAAGCATTCAACCAACTAATATATATCATCAACTCTAAAGCACTTAGCTCTTGTACTCCTACTATTGCAAAATTTCCTTGGAATGTAGCTCTTGTCCCTTATGATGTTTCAAACATCACCTACTTTTCTTTGTAGTCAATAATAGCTTTTACACTTGCCATCTAATTCATCCCTAATGTGGCATCATACTTATCCATATCAAGAATGATCATGTCTACTTTACTATCGAAGTCTTGAATTTTTAGAGGATATCCTTTTACCATTTCTCTTGTAATTACAACGCTTCCTGTAGGAGTTCTTACTCTAAGACTTGAGTCAGTAGCGATTGCAATCAAACCTATTTGTTTTACCACTTCTAGGGCTATGAAGGAATGCGTAGCTCCCATATCAAATAAGGTATAGATTGAGTGCCCAACTATATCGATATTTCCTAAATCACAAAATTCTGAAGTCTTATTTTCTTGTCATAACTTCATAAGTTTTCATTCGTATCTTCTATTTACTTACTATTGTTTAACATATCATATATTACTCAATATAACTAAAGCAGTTTAACAAGGAATATTGAGATACATACCTGTTATAAGCTTATAGTTCACAAATTCATCAGTTTCTTTATGTACTTCCAAGTCTTCTCTTAAATAATCCTCACAACACATGTCCATCGAAATGTTCTAGAATTTGTGGGACGTGACCAACAAAGGGAAATAAAAATTCTAGAGGAGAAAGGAAAAAAAGAAAAGAAAAGAAAGGAAAAGGAAAAATAGAAATAAAAATATTAGATTTTTCTAAATACAAAAATTATAAATTTAGTATTTAAAAAAATAATATTAAAATTTTATAAAAATTTATTAATTTAATTATTCCCGTTATGTTTATAATATTTAGGAGTTATTTTAATGTGTTTGTTAATAATTTTACACGATTATGGATTTTGATCGATATTTATATTCGTTTAAGGTTTTATTACATTAGTGTAATTTATTCGTTTTATAAGTTTAAAGTTATAGTTTTAGGGCTTTGTCAAGTTTGAATTCAATTTCAAGTATTTATGTATAATTAGGATTTAGAGTCTTAGTATGTGATTTAGGTTTCTATAGAATTTTTAGGGTTTTTATTACCAATACTATATTTAATTTCATAATTTAATAAAATATTTTATCTTACTTAGCCTCATTAACTCGTAAGGTTATCTAGAGTATTAGAATCTAGCTTAGAGTTAAGACTAATAACTTCACAGGGTTTATAGTAAAAAATAGCAAAATCAAAGGAATTAGGAGGTTTAGAATTGGTAGATTTGCTAAGAAGGAATAAAGCTTTTTCTAACAAGAGATGTTGGGAATTCAGGACTAGGAAAGTAGGTTAAGCACATATTATAAAAGCTAAGCATCGCAAGATGAAAGATACTTATAGTTTACCTAAGTTACAAGCAGCATCCCATACTATTAAAGAACTAAGTACCAATTGTAACTAGTTCAAAAATAATGGGGTGGTACTCTTAGGAGATGGGAAAACTATACGATTTTGGGATGATAAATGTGCTGGTGATCAAACAGTGAGATAGCTTATTCAATGGCAATTGCACTATACTACATCTAATGTTACAGTGGTAGAGTGCTTAGTTAATCCTTATAAAAGGGATGAAGATAAATTGGGGTTCAATCTAAGTGATATACTTGTTAATCATATTAGCCCTACAATATCGTCTAATAGACCAAATGAAAAAGGCATTATTATTAATGCTAAACAATCCTTACAACTTGTTGACATATATACTCAACTAGAAGGAAAAGAAGATATTAACAAAAGGGAGTGGAATTAGACATCTAAATCAAGTTTTACCTCTAAAGTTAAGCTCTTCCTTTGGAGATTGTAGCATAATGGTTTACCAATAGCAAAAAGTTTGAAAGAGAGGAAAATAAAAAATGGATGCTATCTGTCCAAGATGTAGATATGCCAAAGAAGTTCTTATACATACTTTTTACATTTGCCAAAAACTTTTATTTTTGGCTTCATGCTATTGATGACATGGTTTCAAAGAAACCAGTCTCTTATTAACCTAGAGCCAATAACTGAAGATAATCATGAGACTATAAGGAGATTAAGTTATGATTACTAGGCACCTTGAAGAAAAGAAAGACTTTTTTTATCAACTCAATATTTCATAACGAAGATGGGAGCCTCTAGTAGAGCAATGGGTAAAACTCTCAACTAATGGCTCTACGAATAACATAAGAGAACAAGCATAAGGAGAAGGAGTAATTAAGGATATGACTGGGAGGTGGATTGTAGGTATACATGTAAATTGGGTTAAATAGACAGTTGCAACTGAAGTTTGGGCAATCTATTTGGGGCTTACACTTTGTCTAAGGAAATACCTAATTAGAGTGGAAATTGCATCGATTCACTAATCACAATTCAATTGCTACAAAATATTGAAAATGTAAACTCAAATATAAAAAAAAACTTATTACTATGCAGGGAAAGACTTACCCGCTAGAAAGCAAGCGAATCAAATAAGTTCCTCATGAAATCAACATGGCTGTGGATTGGATGGCCAATTTTTCTCACAAATAGATTGAATTGGTTTTTGTTTTATTTTATTATTATTTTTTCGATGCCATGCCATCCTCTAACCTACAAAAGATATTTGATTAAGATCTATAAGGTTATGAAACAAAGAAATTGAAACAAAAGACAAGTTAGAAACCCTCCTTAATCCAAACTAATGGATATGGTTGAACTTTTTAGTTTACTGTAATTTTGTTGTTTATGGATTTAGGGTTTCAGGCATGTATGACTTTGTCTATTCTATGTATGTGTGTTTTATTTGGAAAGTTTGGGACTTTTACTATGTATAGTTTGTTTGGATGGATTGTACGTCTATTAGAGTTTTACGTACTTGATTCTAAGTAATATAATTAACCTTAAACATTGGTTCATGGAACAAACATCGTTATCAACCACAACCAAAGATTCCAAATGATGATGAAGAGAGTCTAGACTAAACTATAAATCTAGACCCTTCTTTCCTAAAGGTGATAACCTATCCATACACATGTTTGCTTTATGACTTACTAAAATGAACATAATTCACAAAAGAAGAGGCTAAATCTCTAATTTTAGAAACAAAAGGAAAGATCCCCAAAATTTGAAGTACAATTTTGCTCCCATTTGATAAGTGCTATTGCGTGTGATTTAACTATACAATTAATGTATATATTTATGCTTGGCCCAAAAACTGAAGAAGAAGAATCTATATATTTCAACACCTATGTTTCTAATACATCACCTTTTACTTTATGATATAAAATTAAGTTCAAAACCGAGAAAAAAGGGTTATCGAGTATGAATATTAAATAAAATAAGAGTTATATACCAAAATTATATAAGCATCTAATTCTACAAATGTTGGAAAAAGTATTAAAAATATCAACGTCAGAACTTCTACATGTTTTGTTTTTCTGTTGTGTTACTTATTTTTGTTTTTCTGTCGTGTTACTTATAAGTTATTTATTTCATATAATTTAAGTCACGTAAATGTAAGGGTAGTAGTATTACATTATTTTCCTTCCTACGCTATAAAATTTTGTAATGATAGTATTGCTCCCATAATCCCGTGCATATATGTAAAGTTGAATAGAGTAATATATTTTATCTTCTTTCGCATTATTATTTACAAACTAAAAATAGTCATATGCAAATTGTATTTATAATTCATAAAATGGTCCAATATAGCAATATCGCAAAGTTACACTTGTCGATCCAAACCAAGAATTTCAACTTCTCTTTATCATTGAATTAGTTTGAGCATTTAAAAGGGAAAAAACAAATGTTAATTTAGCCAATTCACGGATCATGACTAGCGTTTCCTGGATCTAAGCAGAGTCAGCCTCAGGCGGAGCTCATGCCGGTTCCACTACATTGGGTACCGGAAACCGCGCCGATTCGGCCGATTTGGAACTGTGCGCATCCAGGTCCAGTTGTAGTTATCATTTTAACGTAAGGGATCGATCCAAGTTAATCGATGATTTGACATTTCGTGAATTCTCAAAATAAATTCGATGCAACTTCAGAACCCAAGGGTCTTTAATTCTTAACAACCATACGCTTTTTGATTGCCGTAAGATATTGGAAAAAGGATTTAATTATATTAATATATTATATGGATCGATAAATAGTATATAAATAATAATATAAATATCTAAACTTTTTAATATTTTCATTTTAATACATGAACGTGAGTAATTTTCATTTCAATCCTTAAAATTTTTAAATTACATCATAGTTAATTTCAGCAATAACAGATGTAATGCTTGCTGAGGTGGCATCTCTCTCTCTTTGCTGGTATTGACATAAACCTTTGTCTCTCTCCTAGTTATAAACATTTGTCTAACAAACAGTCAAAGTCTCAATGAAAAAGCTTTTTGTCGCCTACCGTAAATTTGGAAACAGAACACAAAAACCTTAATCCCCAAATTGAAATCCAAAGACAGAACCTGGGTCACTCCTAAGTGTGCATCCTTCGGTCCTCATTTGAAACAACAGTAATGACAAAGAGAAATGCACATCAAGCCTCCTCCTCGTCAACGTCTTTTCTTGTTTATCGTTCCACCAATACTTCAGGTGATGTGCATTGTTTCTATGGGTTGAGATGAAAGGGCCCGAACCTCGAAAAACTACAAAAGAAGGTATTATGGCCATCCTTTATACCGTGAGAGTAGCAGCTGTGGTTTCTTTTGGTGGGTTGATGTTGTAGATGGCCAGGGCACAGCAACAAGGAGGGAAGTGAATGTTGGAGTAATTGACGTTAGAGAGATTGATTATGTGGATATGTAGCGAAAATTGGATGTTTCGCAACGAGAGGTGTCCTTCCTAAGGCAAGACATGATGGTACGTGCAGATGTGAGAAATGATAGTGAGATATGGAAATTTGTCAAGTGGGTGTTGAGAGATTGTGTTCTAGTGTTTTTATGTGTTTTACTATGTTCATGTGTTAAGAAATTGTGTTAATGGGTTCTGTAGTATGTTAATAGGTAGTGAAGGTGATAGTAGGATTTTGTAGTGGAGTTATGTAACATGTTAATTGTGGCATTTGTAATGTAGCAAAGTCATCTTTCTTAATTCAGTTTCAATTAGTTGCCTTTCTTTCCATCTTTCTTTCCCTCCTTCCTTTACTGTCACTGTTATAGTTCGATTCAGGTTTCCTTATGATTATTTTAGTAAGGGAGCATGGTGAAGGAAAAAAGATGTATATTGATTGCAACATAGATAAATAGAGACCAAGTTTAAGTATATTGTATGTTGTGACTGGTGACATAATTTGGCTTACAAAAAATGGTGCATTAATATTATTCAGTAATCTGGAATTACCCTCCAGGGTTGGGGCGGGTGGTGTGTCCCCGGTGAAAAGGTGGCGTGAAGAAAGATCTCGCACTAAGGTTTTCCCTGATGGTAAATTTCATTTTCCAGTTTTCACAGGCAAAAAGGACTATTAAGCTTTAAGTTCTTCCAAATCTATTGGAATTTTCATAATTTTTGGGGAAAGAAAGAGGACATGGAAAAATTTGTACAGGCGAGAATAATAAATGTCCGAGAACATTTCACGTGATTAAAAAAATTTTCAAGATAGACTACAGATATACTTATGGCTTACTAAAATCCTTGGTTACTAATCATGAATTTCAAGCAGCTTTAGCACTACGTTTAGCAATGTTTACCAAGTTAAAAAGGGGAAAGAAACAAGTAAAAATGGAAAGGATTATAATTGTCACTTTATATTTAAAAATGTAGAAAAGGAAACTAGAAGAAAATGAATCAAATGAAGGAAGAGAATTCTTGATGGTGCTTTGTAATAGTGTAATATGCTGGAATGCAGAATTTTTGTCATATAATTCTCATACACTTAATTAAGATTGTTTGTGCTCTTAAGCAAATATCCTGCAGTAGCTTTGTTGAATCCTTGTTTCCGAAGGTTTCAATAATACTTTGCAAGCATCCTCTATGAAGCTTGAACAATCTTGTACCAGTATATGGGATAAGGTAGCAGACTCATCCCAACAATTATAACCACTACAATGCTATTGGTATTTGAATCTTTGGAGGAGCATCACTACTTATTTAATTCCTAATGATATATGGTTAGAAACATTTTTTTCTAAGCTATTGCATAGTTGGACCGATTTCCTCAATTACGATGGCCCATTATCACGACTTAAGGAGACTAGTCGTAGTAAGCGTCGTATATCGTATAAAGAATTATAAATTGATTTTTTTTTTTCAATTGACAACTCTTTATACTATATATAAAGCTACTACTATAACTAACAATCTAGAGTCATACAAGCGTAAATAATATCATAACATAATTATAATAACATAAATGTCAAACTTATAACTATCAGATACATATGAAACACATATAATTCAGATACTAAGTTTCTCAAGAGGCTATAAAACCATATGATTATTTAATAAACTTTCAAGTTTAACTACAATAAAATCATGTCGCTCTTGACTCTAATCTCACACTCATACCACCAGTAGAGAATTTACTGACCTCAGGCATCTTATAGCCTAAAACAACGAACAAGTCTCCTTGCACAAGTAAGCTATGAGAGTGTAAGCTAGCTAGCTTAGTAAGATCTTCTTTCAACCATACAACAAACAAATTATATAACAATTAATTTCAATCAAATAAATGCATGAACAATCAGTATGTTATACAAATACATGCAGGTGATCAGGTACTACATACAACTCAGATTTAACACTCTCTTGAAGTTAGGGTTGGAGTATATACGGCACCAATTAGATCTAAGTATCATATTGGAACTTATATAACAATGAAACACTACATTTCAAATTAAAAAACACGATGGCATGTTCATTTTCGGTTTTAATCAAAACTCAGTTCTAAGTGTGATTGTGAGTAAGTTCTTGTAACTCTAACTTTCCTTTAAATGGAGGCCTCTAAACTCGATCTTTAGCTAAGCAGTTAGCGTCTCCAATGCTTAGTATTCCCGTGAGCCAAAGTAAGGTTATATAGTCGGTGTACACCATACTAAAACACTATGATTGAAACTATGCAACCTTCATATGCCTTTTTGCTATCTCTGTGTGATGTGACAGCTAGAATTGATTATGCAATGCATGATTATGCATATTTCGATTTAGTTAATTTAAGTTTAATAATATTAAGTCCCTTTATTACGTGATCAAACAAAGTCATAAACAAATCAATCCTTATCGAATTTACTATCTAGCAAACAATACATTATCATACTTTACAGTAATTTCATTATTGACAAGCAATATTATATATAAGTATAACCTAGTCTTACACAATATTTAATTATTAATAATAAATAATATTCACTATCTACATACACAAGCCTGTACAGAATCATTAAAAATACTTACCCAGCCATTCTCTAGGTCAGGGATTGTAATAATCTGCCAATAGGTCAATATCAATCTTGTGATCACCTGATATTGAGAGAATACGAAAAATAGTAAGTGTTGAAATAAAATAGCTAAACTATTATTATATTTTGTACTATTTACCTCAATTAGCTATTTGTTTATATGAAACTATCGATTTAAGCTTTTTTATTAATCACGTATAACTCTTTTGATTCAGTTTGAATTTTTATGAGCTTATAATCTATTTTGATTGTTTTTAGATATACTTTTCAATAATGAGGTCCATTTTGAATATTGTAACCTGTAATTTTAACTATGATATAAAAATATTACGAAATTCATTATTTTAACTTAAATAATTATAAAATATTATCTTAACCTTTTCTTTATATAATTATGATTTAATAAATATTTAAATCTTATATTTTGAAATTTTGTTATTTTTAAGTCTATTTTACCATAATTACTTATTTTTGTTAATTTTGAGGTTTAAGACTTATTAAATTAATTTTTTACTACTTTCTTAATTTTATAATTAATTAATTATTTTTATTTTTATTTTTAATTATGAATTTGATTAAATTTAGCTAAGTGATGACGTGGCAACATAAGTGAATGACACGTGTCACTTTTGAATTTTTATACTTTTTCCACATTTTCTTGTTTTTTATTTTTATGTCATATATAAATATAATAATATTTATTATTATATTTTACTAAATTTTATAAATTAGTTATTTCTTATAATCTTTTTCAATGTTATGGTATATATATATATATATAAACTCATATTTACTATATTACTTCATTTATTAAATTAATATTATAGTATATTATGTATGTACTATTCAAATATACCTAGATTTCTTCATCTGCCATACTATTCATATATGTATTTTTATACATATAATATACTTATATACTATAATAACATAACCTTAAATATGTTATATATACTATACGTATGGGTATATATTTATATGGTATATATATATATATATATACTTTGTATTTTTCTGTTTTATAAACACATACATATACAATTATATTACATATATATACTGAAATACTTAATATACATAATATTATACATAAATACACATACATAAGTATCACATCTAGGGTATATATATATATATATATATCCATAATCTATATAATGAAAATACAACATAAATGCACTACAGTAAGCACTTATACATGTCAAATACATATACCCTCTATTAGACACATATTATATTATGCTAGTATTTTGTAATTATATATACATATTTCGATTACATATATATATAATATACATGTTATAAAAATTATACAACTCTAAATATGCCTATAATATATACGTGAATACATATATACTATATAATAAAAATACTAAGCATATATATATCCATGCATACATATGTATATATGTACATAAGTAAGGAAAATACATATTATATATATACATATATACATGTACATATACATAAGTTTCTTATAATAATTATTTGTAGAAATTATTATAACATATATACTATACATATGAATACACCTTAAATATCTATACACATATATGAACATAACTCTACAAAGAAATACTCAAATTACACATATAATTCTAAAATACATGTATGTAAAAGAATATGTCAAGATAATTATTACAAAATACACATAATATACATAATAAATACCCTACTTGTGGAATATTCTTATATGAAAATCCCTAAGCTTCTTCTTCTTGGTTGTTCTTTTGAGTTTACAAAAAAATTGAGAAAGATAAGTGAATGTTGCAATCTGAAGGGGGGTTCGAGTTATGGCAGTATCGCTATATAATACGTAAAGATTTGAGATTAAGCACCATCCTTAATCAGGGGCCTTTGGTGTATTACACAAGGCATTCACAATTATGACCTTCTCCTAGTAACTAGCATTAACTAATAACAGAATATATAAATTAAAGTTAAGCTATCTAAATGATCACTAACAAAACATAGATAAGTGACAATATCGGGTTTTCCCTAAATTAGTAATATAGTACTAGGATAAATTACCATAAGTAGTTTATGCTACTCAACGAACTAAAGATACTTAATAATTGGAAATTAAAAAGAGTTCATATATATATAAACGAATGGTTCGCTCGACCTCTCAACTTCTTCACATCCCAATTCCAACTGGTGCTACTAACCTCAGGCATTCTGCGGCTTAGCTCTAGTTACAAGTCCTATTACAACAATAAACTATTTGGGGGGTGGGGAAGGTAAACTCGACTGCTCAGTAAATAACCTACCTACTTTACAACAAGCAATATTAAGAAAGTTATTTAACAAGCATATGAATATATGGTCAAGCATATGAATATATGGTCAAACATATGCAATGTAACAGTATATATACTTTACTAGTAACTGTATACAACATAGTTTTGACGCCTACCGTTGCTTGAGTTAGGGAGTATTTCCACACGTTAAGATCTAAGTATTCATTTCTAATTCGAAGTCTCTTGTCATCAATATCACCCTCAACAACAGACATGGCACGACCGTAAGCAGTAGGCGATACTCCCTAAAGTCAAGTAGTTCCCAAAGGTTGAGGTAGGAACATGTCAAATGAGGTATATCGTACAATAACAACTTTCAACACACAAAATACAATATGAATCCTTTAGGCATGATCCCCCGTTCTACTGCGTGATGTCGATGCCCATATTATCATGTTATAAGATGCGATGCATGTCTTGCATAATTAGGGATCAAATATTCATTAGTCCAGTTCATAGGTAACCAATCATAATATACAGACACTCGAAGACCTTAATCTCTAATGTAACAAGCATACAATATTCATATCAACTTAAGATATTTTTGCAAACAAGGTTAATCATATCAAACACATACAATTTCCCATTTGCCCCAACATATAACAATTTCAATTATTGGATATAATTAAGTATTCTGCTAACTATAAGCCCAAACAAGTAAAGTAAGGGATAGTATACTTACCCAGACATGATGTTCAGTAGTCCTAATAATCCTCTATAGCGTCCAATTCAAACTCCTTATCCCATGAAGAAGATAATTAAGTTTTATGAGTATTCTACTTATACCAATTAACTAGGCTTATTGCTTATTATCCCGGAGTTAGTTGTTTCCGTAATTTAGGCATATGTTCTTGGTTTTAACTCTATTTTCAGTGATCTTATAGTTGTTTTCATCGTTTTTGATTTTTCTCTCATTTGGTGAAGTTATTTTTAAGTTTATGAATTAGTAAGTTTTCGGTTTAGGCCTTACAAGGTCATGGTTTCCAGTAGTAAGTTGGGTCATTTTAAGATTTAGGCCTAGTTTTGGGCCTTCTGCTTGGTTTTTGGCTTTAGGCTTTATGTATAATAATTTTGGGCTTTTTTAAAGTATTTTAAATGGGATTTTTTTGCCCAACACTTTAAAATTTTGAAATGAGCTTTGGTGATGCTCTTATTGGTCAAAACGGGCCTTTTTACTAAGTTTAGGGCTTTAGTACACCAAAGGGCCTATGGGGGTAATCTTGGATGGGCCTTTGGGTTTTATGGGCCTCCTAAATAACTCTTCCTAAGCGTTTTATCATAGGGTTCAAATTTGGTCATCTAACTACATGGGCTCCTAAATTGGTTCTTTTGGGCTTTTTTGTGTCTAGTTCACTATTTAGGATCTTAGGCTCAAGCCCACTTGTCTTTTTGGACATAAGCCCAACATTGGACTTATGATTATAGATCTTTCCATTATGGTTCTTTGGGTTATTAACACCATTCTTAAGCCTATAATCATTAACTAAGCTAGTTTAGGACCTTAACCAAACTTTAGTTTATTTAACTTGATTAATTAAGTCCTAAACCATACTTAACACTAAATGAACATGTCATTAAGCTATTAAACAAAAATTTCTAGATCTAGTAGGTCAGAGAAAGTTGCGGCCAAGAGTGGTTTTTAGGGTCAAACTTTCCATTTTCATGCAACACTTGATTTTGATGGTGTTTTAGCTTAAGTAACATTTGTTTCTACTAATCTAAAACCATAATCATTTCATAAAATTATGTAGAAGTGTGATGAGGGGACAAATATGGGGTGGCATGCATGAAAAATAAGAGTCTCATCAACTTACTTGAAGATTTTCTACTAACAATTACACTACTCTACATAACTTACCTTATTTATGTTATAACCCCTCCTAAAGGTGGTTTTTCTTGTACTTACCTTTTTAGACCTTCTTGAAATACCTTATAACTTTTATGGAGTTGCTGTAGAATAAGTTCTAAGAAAGAAAATATTAGTATCTATTATTATTTTGCAAGAAATCTAAAGAAAAACCTAACCTAAGTTCTTACTAAAGCAAAGCGCGGAAGGCCTCCCTTTGTGGTTGTGTGTTATGAGCCTTGGTGTGTGTAAGGGGGTGTGAGTGTGTCAAAAATCAAGGGGAATGTGTATGTGAGGCATAGGACTTGGTTTGGAGTGATTTGGAGTAGTGGTGATGAAGTTATAGGGGTTGGCACTAGAGTGGTCGGTGGTGGCTGAGAAGAGGGAAAAAAAGGAGTTTAGGCTTGATCTTTGAGAGGAAGTTTGAGGGAGTTTTTAGATGTGTTTAAGGGTTTGAGAAAATAAAAAATGAGGGAGGGGGAAGGGGATAGGAAGTCATGGAAGTGAGGAAAGGTGGGGGGACAAGTGGTGAGTAATTTAGGAAAACAAGGACAAGTACCAAATGGGGATCATGTACTTCATGTGCCTTTTGCCAATTTAGTTATGATCTTATCTCTTAAGAGTACAAGATATTTTAAGAAGGGATAAGAGCTTGTCTTTTGTCATTAATCATGTTTGACTTATAGCTAATGAAGATATAATGGTGTTGGTTAAGGATTAAGGTAATTAGTGGTGATTAGGCTAATTAAGTGCAATTAAGATGTGTTTAGGGTTTGGTTGGACTTTCACACTATAATTTAGCTATTCTAAATGCCCTACATGTGTACTTAGGGTTCCTTTAGGGTATGGTGCTTGTTTATGGTAATTTAATTCGCGTACGAGCTCGAAAGTTAGGGTTTGAATCACTTAGTACTACTGATCACTTATATTGATCGATTCAACCTTAGTATTAGTATTTATTGGTGACAATAAGGTATTTGATCACTTAATTAGGGTTAGATGGTCTGTCGCGACCTAAGGGGGCTAGTCATGACAGTTACCGTATACCGTACAAAAGATTGTAGATTGAGTTCCCTTACAATCAACGATCCTTTTATACGATACATAAGGCTACAACTATTACTAATTACCAAGAGTACGCTAGCTTAAGCAATATCATTCCATGACAAATAATAATATCGTAAAACATAACACATAATTTATGTGTATAAAAGTTTACAGATATAAAGTTTAAAACATGTCTAAAGTCAAACTAATATAAAAATTACATATTCAAATCTACATTTAATCAAAAGTACTCTCTGTCCCCAAACAGCTTCCACATTGAACCCGTAGAGAAAGCTAACCTCAGGTATACAACAGCCTGACTCCACAAATAAGTCGGCCTACAAGAGAAGTCTACAAGGGTATAAGCTTACTAGCTCAGTGAGATATTTTCCCTCAACCATACAGCAATTAAGTTATACCACAGTTAAGTTTAACTAAATGAATGCATGAACAAGCAGTATGCCAAACAAATACATGCAGGTGACCAAGTACTGCATGCAACTCAGATTTAATGCCCTCCAAAGTCAGGGTTGGAGATTCATCAGTATAGTTAGATCCGAGTATCATATTAGAACTTATTTTATAATGAAACTCCGTGTTTTGTATTTAAAATGTAATGGTACATCCATTACCAGCTTTATCAAAACGAGTTCTATATATGATTGTGAGTAGGTTCATGCAGCCCTTACTCACCCTTAAACAAAGGCCTCTAGACTCGACCCATAGCCAAGCGGTTGGCGCCTCCAACGCCTAGTCATCCCGCGGGCAAGGGTAAGGTCATATCGCACGTGTGCACCGTACGAAATCAATAACAATCAATAATCAACCTACGTATGGCCTCTCGCTACCTCCGTGTAATGTGACAGCCTGGAATTAATTATGCAGTGCATGATTTATGCATGATCCAAGTTAACTTTTCTAGTCGAATAAAATTTAGTCTTATTAATTCAATGATCATTCCAAGTCACAAACAATCAATCTAATGAATCTACTATGCAACAGACATTATATTATTGCAATCTATGGTAAATTCACCATCAACAACAATTATCATACACAAGTATAACTCAACCCCATACACATTCATTTATAATTCATAATTTATGTTCACTAACTATAAGCACAAACAAGTATGGAATCATAAGGAAAAACTCACTCAGCCATGGTTAACTCAGGGATCGTAATAATTCGACGACAGCTCAGAGTTGATATCTATATCACCTAAGAATAATAAAAATTTTATAAGGTAAGAAATTTAAGGCTAACTAATGCTAGAATTTGTAAGGTCTACCTCACTTAGTAATATGAAATTGCTAATTTTAGCTTTTTATCGAATCGCGTGTAACTTTTTCGTTTTAGCTTGGATCGTTATGAACTTATAGTCCATTTTGATTGTTTTTAAGCGTATTATCTCGTAACGAGGTCCGTTTTGGACGTTGTAACTCGTAATGTAAATTGTGACACAAAAATATCATAAAAATTATTATTTAAATTTAAAAATTTTAAAATATTGATTTTCTCTTTTTCATAACATATTTATGATTTAATAATTATTTAAATCATATATTTGATATTTTTATTATTTTGGGTATATTTTCCTATATTTTTCATTTTCTTATTTTTCTTATGTACCTTATGATTATACATATATATAATCATATATTTATAATATATGATTTATAGTTTATGTTGTTGAAAATTCTTAAATTACGGTATCATACATATATATATACACTATATATTACACGTATTATATATGTATATGTATTTATTTAAAATATACTCTTATACGCATATTCATATATTTATATATATATTGTATTTATTTATTTATATGTCTTACATGTATACATACCTATAACTACATACATATATATTCGGCATATATATACTTATATAGTATTTATCATAAAATATGTATACTATACATTACATATATAATATGCCGTTTATTATAATATTTATACTCTATATTATATATATATATATTCATATATCTTATATGCATACTTAAAAAAATACCCCACTATATACTATACGATTACACACACACACATATATATATATAATAATCATACATGTATACCCACATATATATATAGTTACAGTACATACATATATATTTATACTATAGTTATGTAAATTACTAATTACTAATTAGATGTATAAAAAAAAAAAATACATAATACATACTATATACCTATGTACATACATATATACATACCTAATCCTATATTTACACATATAATTAAATTTAAGTATTCATGTACATAGACATATAATATTAATGTTATATGTAAAAATACCATACAAATACTATATTTCTACATGTGTGTACTATAATATACATCTATACTTACTAAAATAAATTACTTACCTATTAATTTTTATTTTTCTTCTTCTTTTCCTTCTTCTTTTTCTTCCTTCTTTCTCTCTTTTCCTTCTTTCTTTTCTCTTTCTTTTTCCTCATGGTTTGCTTTGCAGATTTGGTGTTTGTGTAGATTTTTTTTTTCTTTTTCCATATTTATATTTTCTCTTGCTCACGTGATCAATAGCTTAACATTTAAGCTAAGTTAGATTTGTAATCTTTTCTTTTTATTTAACATTAACACATGGTAGTTTAATTGATCATGTGGGCTGCTTCTTTGTTTTTTTCTTCTAATTGTTGTTTCTACATTTTGTGTGCAGGATGTGCATTGAAGTGGAAGTAAAAAGAAGAAAAAGAGATAAATTGGAAATAGAAGAGAAGGAAAATAAAAATTATTAATAAATATATGTAAATTTTCGAATTATATAAATTAATACAATTCTCCTCGTAAATTAATTTTCAAATTTTTGTGAAATTTTATCAATTTAATTAGTACACGTTACAATTATAGTTTTTACAAGGCAATTTCGTTACAATTTTGTGTGAATAGGTGATTTAGTCAAAATTTATATTCGACTATAATTTTATCGCTATTGTGTAATATTTAACTATTTTATAGGTTTATGTTTATGTTTTTAGGGTTTCGAGCAATTTCAGGTTTTAATTTTGAGTAATGGTACGGAAACTAGTTTTAGGGTTTTAATAAGCGATTTAGAGTTTCGATAAATTCCTAAAGTTTTGTTATCAGTGTTATATTTGATTTATTAAACTTCATAATCTTTTATTATTACTAGCCTTATCGACTTATTGTACAGTTTAGAACACTCAGACTTGAGTTAAGGTTCAACTATTGTTTTTCCTAGGGTTTATATGGTCATTTTAGGGTTTCAATAACGTTCTAGGGTTTTTCAAGTATTAGGGTTCTTATTTGTTTAGTTAGGTTTTTAGGGCTTACTTCAATTAGGGTTTTGGTTGAACACTTAGGATTTGATTCCTTTACTTTGGTATTATTATCATGTTTGAGGTGGTTTTAGAGACTATCTAAGGACTCCTTCATCCAATTTCACTTTTGGGTTATCCAAATTTCGTGGGGTTTGTAGTGGACAGTTTATGGTTCAAAAGAGAAAAAAAAAAAAACAAGAGGATTTTGTGTGTTTTTCTTTTGCATTTTCCAGACGTAGTAGGCTACAAGGAAGGTCTAGCAAGTGTCTTGTAAAGACAACAAAAAGGAAGAGAAAATCTAATACTAGATGTTATATTAATTATGATGGGACAAGTTTCATCATTTCTTTTGTTTCTCTCTTCTTAATTAAACACCTATAACTAGAAAAAAATTCACATGGGCTGTTGTAACAAGCTGGAGTCAACGTAGTGGTATAAGAAAAAATAGGAAAAAGAGAGAAAAATAAAAATATTAGATTTTTCCAAATACAAAATTTATAAACTTAGTATTTATAAAATAATATTGAGATTTTGTATAAATTTATTAATTTAATTGTTACTCGTTACATTCATAATATTTATGAGTTATTTTAATGTATTCGCTAAAAGTTTTACGCGATTATACATATTAGTTGATAATTATAATCAACTAAGGTTTTACTACTATTAGGTTATATTTATTTATTTTATAAGCTTAAAATTATAGTTTTAAGGTTTTTGTCAAGTTCAAGTTCAATTTCAATTTTGAGTATTTACATGTATATAGGGTTTAGGGTTTAGGGTTTTTGTATGCCATTTAGGTTTTGATCGAATTCTTAGAGTTTTTATTATTGATACTATATTCGATTTCCCAATGTAATAAAATTTTTATTTTACTTAACCTTATCGACTCATGATATTATCTACAACACTTAGATCTAATTTAGGACTTAAACCATTAATCGTATAAGGTTTACACCCATCCTATTTTCAACTACTGGTAATGATGAATTATCACCACTATTTTGAGAAGCCAATCCTTCCAATGATGATTGCTTCCCAAACAAATGTCTAGGAACTTCACTAAAATTAGGTTTTGAGTTAACATAAATTCGTTCTTATCCACTATTAACCCTTCTACCTAGCTAGAAGGCTCCTCTTTGCGTCCTCCAAATGCAATAAGAAAATCCCTTTCCTTGTGCTACACAAGATTAAGACTAAAGCCTTGCTTTGATGTGATGGACAATAGTAGTGATGCATTGGATAAAGACCACTCAACTATTAATAGTTAGAAACAATTATACATTTAATATTACTCACTTTATACTTTCAGCCAATATATATGCTACTTATTTTAAGATTATAATGTTATTTGCTCACTAAGAAATTTAATACAGTAAAATGACTAACTAGTAAACCACACCAAGAGAGTAGTTCCCATATGTATAAGAAGCTACTAAGGAATATATTAGCATACATATGCACAGAATAGAAGTGAAGAAATTACACATCTTTCAACAGTTGCAGTTCTTACATAAGCCAACTTACATCAATTGCAATTGATACAAAAACATCTTTCCAAAGTTGTAACCAATACAAAAGACAACTTTGATTAATTGTAGTAGATATAAGCACATCCTTCAAAAGTCAGCTGATACAAAAGACAAGTTTCAATAGTTGCAAAAGTACCATTGACAATAGTTGTAACCACTTATGACATTCAAAGCTGCTCACAGTTGTAGGTGATACAAAAGACAAACTTCAACATCTAGTGAAGTACTCATACCATATTGAAATAGAAAACACAACATCCATACATCAATAGCTAGTATAGTACTTAAACCAGTTTTAAATAAAATAGACCAACATTCCTATAATCAACAAATAGGTGTTGTTTGTAAACCCTATGTAGTTAGCAGTTTAGGTCTTAAATTAGATCTGAGCGCCTTAGATAACATCATGGGTTAATAAGGCTAAGTTAAATAAAAATTTTATTATATTGTGAAATTGAATATAGTATTGATAAAAAAAAACTCTAAAAACTCGATTAAAATCTAAATTACGCACAAAAACCCTAAATTTGATATACACGTAAATACTCAAAATCGAACTCGAACTTGATCAAAATCCTAAAACTATAACTTAAAGCTTATAAATTGAATAAATATAATTTAATGGTAATAAAACCTTAGTAAATAGTAATTATCGACTAATATGCATAATCATATATAAATTTTAGTGAATACGTTGAAATAACTCGTAAATATTATAAATGTAACGGGTAACAATTAAATTAATAAATTTTCATAAAATTTCTATATTATTTTACAAATACTAAATATAAAATTTTTGTGTTTTGGAAAATTAAATATTTATTTTTATTTTTATTTTTATTTTTCCTCTTCCTTTTCTTTTTCTTTCTCCTATTTTCCCTACCTTCCATGTTGGTTTCTAGATTGTAATGCAGCAGCCTATGTGCATTTTAAATTTGTCTAAGTGTTTAGTTAAGAAAAGAGAAACAAAGAGAATGATTGATCTTGTCTTATCACCATTAATGTTCCATATTTTCCTTAGATTTTCTTTTCATTTTGTGTCTTTAAGAGTAAATTATTGAACTCCTCTATAGCTATTCATGCCTGGAAATTTTACAATTGGAACACACCAAATTTACATACACAAATTCACTTACTTTTTCCTCTTGCAAACCGTGAGCTTCCCTTATTCTTTTCCCTTTTAATTTCTGGAAATTACAAACCTAGAAGAAGGAAAAATAAGCTTCATTTTATTCATTTGTACTAATTATCTTGTGTATTTTTGTACACACATGTATTTTAGAAATTATATGTAACCTTGGTATTCCCTTGTATATATATGTTCATATACGTATATGGATGTTTAAGGTATATTCATATGTATAGTATAATTGTTATAGTAATTTCTACAAATAATTTATACAAGAACTTTGGTATATGTACATGTATGTATACACATATAACATATATATATATATAAATATACTATGTATTTTCTTTACTTATATTCATATGTATACACTATGTATTTTCTTTATTTATATACATATATACATATGTATGCGTGGATATACATATATATATTATACCTAGTATTTTTATGATATGGTATGTATATGTAGGTGTGTATAGTATATATATACATACTTGGTATTTTTTTATTAAATAGTATACTATACATATAGTTAGATTTACATAATTTTTATTACGTGTAAATGAATATACTATGTAACTGAAAGTATATATATATATATTTATGTAGGTATAAAATACAAAAATACTAATTTAGGTGCTATATTAGGTGTACATATATATGCGTATAATACTATGTATACTAAGTATTTTAATATATACAAATATATCTATAGACATGATGAACATGTATGTATATTTATGTATAATATTATTTATATTAAGTATTTTAATATATATATATGTAATATAACCGTATATGTATGTATGTACATAAAGTACAATTACATGTATATATATACTCATTCATATAGTACATAATATATTTAAGGTTAGGATATTTTAGTACATAAGTATATTATATGTATAAACATATGTATATGAATAGTATAGTACATGTAAAAATACATGCATATTTGAATAGTACATACATAGTATAATATAATATTAATTTAATAAATAAAGTAATTTAATAAATATGAATATATATATGTACTGTAACTTTGAAGAAATTATAATTAATAATTAATTTATAAAATTTAGTAAAATATAGCAATGAATATTAATATATATATGACATAAAATATAAAAAAAAATTAAGAAAATGTGGAAAATGTACAAAAGTGACATGTGGCATTCTCTTATGTTGCCATGTCATCACTTAGTTTAATTAAGTAAATTCGTAATTAAAAATAATAATAATAAAATAATTAATTAATTAGAAAATTAATAAAGTAGAAAAAATTGAATTAATAAGTCTAAAATCTAAAAAATGGTAAAAATAAGTAATTATGGTAAAATAGACCTAAAAATAAGAAAATTACAAAATATAAAATTTAAATATTTATCAAACCATAATTATACTAAGAAAAGCTTAAAATAATAATTTATAATTATTTAAGTCAAAATAATGAATTTTGTAATATTTTTATGTTATAATCGAAACGGTAGGTTATAACGTCCAAAATGGATTCTACTATAAGAAAGTACGTTTGAAAATGATCAAAATGGACTATAAGTTTATAAAAATTGGAATTAAATTGAAAAAATTATATGCAATTAGCTAAAAAGTTCAAATAAATAATTTCACACAAACAAATAGCTAATTTAGATAAATAATACTAAATATAATAACACTTTAGTTATTTAATTCCAACACTTACTGCTTTTTGTATTCCCTTAATGTTAGGTGATCACGAGATTGATGTTGACCTATCAATTGATTACTACAATCCTTGACTAAGAGGATGGTCGAGTGAGTATTTTTAATGATTCCATACATACTTGTGTATGTAGTTAATGAATATTAATTGTTATTAATAATTGAATGTTATATGGGGCTGGGTTATGTTTGTATATGATACTGATTGTTAATAGTGAATTTACTTTAAAGTATAATAATGTACTGTTTGTTGCATAATAAATTTGATAGGAATTGATTTGTCTGTGACTGTATTGATCACTTAATAAAAGGGACTTAATATTATTAGACTTAAATTAACTAAATCGTAACATCCATAATTATGCATTGTGTAAATAATTCTAACCATCACATCACACGGAGGTAGCAAGAGGCCATATGAGGGTTGCTTAGTTATGATTATAGTGTTTAGTACGGTGCACACGTATTATATGACCTTACCTTGGCCCGTGAGAACACTAGGCGTTGGAGGTACCAACTACTTGGCTAAGAGTCAAGTCTAGAGAGCTTTGTTTAGGGGTGAGTTAGGGTTGTGCGAATCTACTCATAATCATACGTAGAACTAAGTTTTGACTAAAACTGAAAATGGATATACTGTTATGTTTTTTTTTCTTAATACGAAATGTGGAGTTTCATTGTTATATAAGTTCTAGTATGATACTTGGATCTAATTGGTGCCATGTATACTCCAATCTTAACTTTGAAGGGCGTTAAATCTGAGTTGTATGCAGTACCTGATCACCTGCATGTATTTATATGTCATATTGATTGTTCATACATTCATTTATTTGAAATTAATTGCTGTATAACTTGTTTGTAGTATGGTTAAGGAAATATCTCATTAAGCTAGTTAGCTTACAACCTTGTAGTTTACTTGCATAGGGGGACTTGTTTATGGATTCAGCTTGTAGGATGCTCGAGGTTAGTAAGCTATCAATGGATTATTGTAAGTGTGAGATTAGTAATGAGAGTACACTTATATTGTTGTAAATAGGTTCTAAAGCCTATTATGTAATATAATGCATTACTAATTTACAATTAAGTATATTATAGACTTATTATCTGTAAATATCTGTATATATGTTATTTACAATTCAGCAATCTTGTTATTATAAATATGTAATGATATTACTTACGCCTGCTTAAGTCTAGGTTGTCAATTGAAAAGGGAAATCTATCTATAGTCTTTTGTACGATATATAGTGCCTGTCACGACTAACCCTCTCATGTTGTGACATTGTCTAGTTTAAATTGATAACTCCATCTCCACTACCCCACTTTATGTTCCTCCTAGATGACTCTAAGTAGTTCTTTCAAGGTAATGTCATTAGCCGTCTACTTTTTGGTATAAAGAATGAAACTACTTTATCCTTTATAATCCTCTTCTTCATTTTTTACTTAGAAGCCATAGTCTCATCATCAGATCCTTAGGTAGCCTTAGGTCATTTGCTGCACATTTAAACTTAGCTTACCCTTCATCCTCAATTACTCGATACTCTAACTCAGTTGTTATTACAGGAGATTGTGTTCTTGGTAGTAGGGAATGAAAAACCTAACTGGTTGGATGAGTAGGTACAAATACTTATATTTCGTACCATAAATAATTGGTCCAATAAGTTTAAAGTGGATAGCTACTCCAATCAATCTGATTAGCTAAGGCCACTTGCTTAGAAATGGCTTTATGTCTTGAGTACTGCTCATGAGAAGAGGTATGGCTTAGTGTCTAGCCAAGGGAAGAGGCTTCCTATCCATTAGTAAACACATCTTAGAGCATATAAATAAATTATTCACATAACTATTAACTTGAAAACATATCTTACACCGTATATGTAAATTATTAGCATAATTATTAACTCAAAAACAAAAAAATAATAACAAATAGAAAATTAATACAGCTTTTCACCAAACAATGGCATGTCTTTGTGGACAGCATTTGCACTTTTGGCTTTCCCTTTGGTTGCTCTTATTGGGTTAAGCTTTATAGGCTAGGGAATCTATGAAGGTAGAATTGTTAGTATATATAAAGAATTATTTATGCTTTTACAGAAAATTACAATAATTTAATATATAAATAGGTAGCTGCAACCTATTCTTGACCTAGTGTTTGCTCCACTCCTTTAGTTGTAGATTGATACGTCTTGTGATTGTGATATTTCTGTTTACACTTTGTACATGTCATCTTCGTACCATATCATGTCATTTTGTCACCCCTAATTAGCTCAACAGGATTGTTTTTCCTTGCCATATGTATCTTACCACGTTTCACTTGTGGTGGCAATGGCTTTGGACCATGAAGTCAAATTTTCCTCTAAAACTTCTCTCTTAAGATGGTTTTTATTAGGTATGCATAAGATTTCATGAACATATCCTTGTGATAATGTTCGTTAAGGAAGTGCTCATGTAGTCCCCTTGTTAATACTAAAGCAAAAACCGTGTGACAACACAAGATGCTTGATAAATCCTAAGCCCAAAAAGAACACGTATGCTTGCTAACGTTGACACCATAAATGTCAAATTTGTGTTGCACCCCCATCCCCACAAATTCCATCTTGTCATGCACTATCTAACTTCTATCTTATTCTCCTTTAGCTTTTTAACGATCCTTAAGCTATGCATATCTGTTCCATTACCATCAATCTTATGTCCTCAAGCATGTTAATTATCGACTTTATCCTTGCTTCCACCAAGCGACCATTAAATGCTTCACTAAGATTGTTATTGACTATGTTACACTTAACATCGGTATTGAAGAACAACTCACATTAGTGTTTTGCTTTCATTTTCATTAAGTCAGTCTACCCATCCTTATTAGCATTGAACATGCATCGAGAGGTAGCCTCTAAATCATACTGTTTGCTTGTCACTTATGATAGTCCAACACTCACCTTGGTCGTCCTTGTCAATTTCAATGTCCATCATCAACTTCTGTATAAACCAAGTCCATGTATCCTTGTTTTCTATCCTAATAACCACCAAAGCGATTGGAAATATTTGATTATTTCTATCTTGACCTATTGCAAACAATATTTCTCCCTTACATACACCCTTTAAGAAGCAACCATCAATACTGAATATTCACCTACACCTATCTAAAAGCCCTCTCTTGCAAGCTTAAAAACAGATATAAAACCTATCAAACATAACCCTATTGGCATCAAAGTCCCTTTGAACATTCAAGAAAATAGTAGAGTTCAAGTTTTTTCTTTGAAACTTTTAGGCATAATCTGATAAAATCACATACTCCTTCACTTCTAATCCCCTAAACTCCTCCATAAACCTTAACTTAGCTCACCTATACTGGGATATGGTAACACCAATGCCCATTTACTCCTGTACTAACTCTTTCAAAGCATGTAACATAATCTTTAGTGTTGATTTTATGGTTGACCTAAAATTTTCAGCTATTGTTTTACTCTTAACTCTTTTATTTTTCAAAAAGATAACACATGTGTGCTTTCATCTATATTTCCCTTTTATTCAAACCATACATCAACCATAGGCATTTTTCATGTGCACATACTACATGGACTTGGCTTTTATTGTTTTTAACAAAGTCAATCTATCTTTGTTCTAGCATCAACTTTTTCACAATCACATCCTTGAACTCTTTTAGACTTGAAAATATCATTGATACATAGAACATAGGATACTCGGCATTGCTATCATACACTAGATATTTGTTTTTGTCCTTAACAATTTCCTCCCACCTCTTTTCTCCCCTTATTGAAATTCAAAATCATCAAGGTCTTAATCTTTACCGTAATTAGTTCCTTCACTAACACCATCGTCATCTCCCTTTGATAAGTTTTAATCAGGGTCTTCATAAGTTGTGACAATTGATCCATACTTACTATCACGACTAACTTGCCTACTCTTACCATGAAATCTATCCCTAGCTGCCTTGAGAGCTCTTTGAGCTTCCATGAGCTCCTCATTTGACTCTTCCTCATTGCTAAGATCCCTTATGTAATCTTCCTATTCTTCCTCATCACTAGTTTTTTCTCCATCTACATTACTACTTCTTTGCCTAGAAGTCTCTCCAAAGCATCCACTAGATGGGTGTTGTACATGCATCTCAATATCATTACTAATAGCAAAATGACTAACTAGGCTCATAACATTGAAATAATCAAAGATTACCTTAAGGTCATCCATCATTGTTGCCCTAAGAATCCTATATCTAATAACTTCTATGTTAAAACACCCATAACTTGACAACAATCATAAGGTATGGTGAAGATAACTCACTCAACAGAACAATGAAGATGAAATATCTACACCCTCATAAGACGCATCTCACTATCCCTTCTTAAATGTTCCATATTAAATACAGTAAGTGACCTTTCACCCATTTGCATCCTTGAAACATGGAGTTAAATAGATTTAGCATATCAACTGAACTAACATATGGACTTTGCAATTTATGGTTGGAACAGCAAAAAAATAATATAGTTGGAACCCAAAATATATAGGAAAGAACAATGGCATACTAATTGAACAAATATATATACTATATAAAAAATTTTCTCACAACATGTCAACATGTTGGGAATCGTAGAAACAAACCTACATTATTGTGAATACTACAATGAAAACCTTACATTAAGCAACTAGCAAACCCATGTCTTGATCAAAATTGAACAACACTATGTGAGTCAAACATTCATCTAAAAAAAGTTCAAAAAGAAAAAAAAAACCCACATTCTTATTAAGGACAACTTATAGAGAAATGGCAAAAGAATTGGTAAATGTATAAAATGCAATCAAATCAACATATACTCTTATGACAATAAAAATAAAAAAACCCCATTGTTATGGATAACATACCTTCTATGTTGCATGAACCTTCCAATCTCTTATTTGTGTGCTCTTAGAGACTCGTAATGGATCTTCTCATTCAATATTTCGCATGCGAATCTACCTCTCATATGATATCCTTTGCCAAGCTTGATATCAATACTAAGAGGAAGTGATTGCAAGGAGTGAATGGAAGTGATTTGGTAGAGGATTCGAAGGGTGTGAGGATTTGACAATCTCTTTCTATGCCTTAAATGAGGTTTGTTGGATGCTTAATTACTGGATATGGGAGGAGACTTATGATACTTACTGTTATTTTTACAAACACTTAGTGCTAAATCTACATCATCAATTTCATTCTTTTCCTTTTTATTTAAATCCACCTTAGCTTTCTTCTTTATTTCCTTTTTATTTGTTTTGTTCCACATAGTTACAGTTAATGTCTATCTGTAATCAGAGTAATGGATGTCTTAAAGTGATATACCTTAGATTTTTTGGGTATTAAAATGAAAATTAGCTAAGCATAGGTACTAAAATGAAAATTTTAAAAAGTTTAGGTACATGTATGGGCTTTATTCTCATGAAAACATAATTGGTAATTTTTCAAAAAGTACATTCCTTCACATACATATATCAAAATTTTATGGGTATTTATACATCGCTTATCGTTTCACATAGTATATTAGTATCATTGAATCTATTTTTTAAGCTATGGGAGGACTTCTGCTAACCTTTCAAAGCTTATAACTTAACTTTGATCACAATTACAACACAATGCATTTAAAAACCAACAACATCATTAGAAACATGATTATCAGCTTGAAAATCGACATCTAAGTTTGACAAATACTTTAATGTTTCTAAAGATTTTCAACATTAATGTTTATTTAATCATGTGTGTCGAGCTTGGTTTTTTCCTTCCATTTTTTATAAATTAGTCTTCTTTAAACCGATCAATATTAAACCCTACTCATTTAATATTGACCCTTAATTAGGGTATAAAGAAAACTGACTCTTTTATATTTTGAAAATGATTTGGAGTTGCCATTTGATTGTAGTCGAGAAAAAAAAAGTTAAGTTATAACCAATTGGGTGGACTAGTTATAACTTAGCTACTAGTCTAATAATAAAACTAATTTTTAGGATTGTTTTAAAACTAGAGAAAATGGTCCGAGGGTTAGGATTTTTAAACCTTTACGAATATCGTTTAACTTTCCAATTTTAATCTGAATCTTAAAAATCACCTTTCAATGGACTATTTTATAAGGTGAAACTCAAATATTGGTTAGGCAAATTGAATAATTTGAGTAATCTAAACTATAAATGGAAACAATAGGTTTTTCGTTTTTTACTGTTACCCTGTATATGCTTACATACCTGCTATTTGGGACCAAACGTTCGTAATTCTTTTTGAAAATATTAGCAGGTTGATTTGTTTTAATTTTTGAAAAATGGTTGAGTTTACATTTTTATCCTGTTCAATTTATTTAAGTAAATTATTCTAAATGATCCTAATCGGTGTTTATTTTTAGAAATTCTAAATAGGATCTTAATTTTGAAAAGTTCATTTATTTTATTTATTAAAAAAAAAACTAATTTTTTCTAAGTGATAAAATTTTATTCATTCATTTATTTACTTATTACTTATTTTATTTTATCTATTTCTAAAAAAAAACAAAAAATGGACTATTCTTTTTCCTCTCTTTTTCTTGCTTTTCTTCATCTTTTTTTCCTTTTTCTTCTTTTTTATTATTACACTTACATGGAAGACAAAAATAAAATAAAATAAAATAAATAAATAAGTAAACAAATAAGTAAAGAAAAAAGAAAAAAAATTATGTAGCCTAGGTCGACTCAAGGTTAGCTCGGGTCAGCTTAAGGTTGGCTTAGGTTAGGTTAGGTTGGCTCAGTTGGCTTGGATTAGCTTGAGGTCTGCTTGGGTTGGCTCGAGTCAACTTTGGTTAGCTCAAGTCAGCTTCGGTAGGCTTGGATTGGCTTGGAAAGTCGAATTGGAATGCTGAATCTAAGGTTTTTAGGTATAAGGAATCCGATGGTAGTAGTGGTTTTTGTTGAAAACCTTAGTAGAGGAGGCTATCTTAAAGAGAGAGAGGGTAGTCATGCTAGAGAGAAAAAGTGTAGTGTATGTATTCCTTGGAGAGATTCTTGTGCTTCCATGCTCTGAAAATGGAGAACAAACCCCTATTTATACTAACCCATCATTGAATAAGCTTGAAAAGTTTGGAAATTTAAAAAAATCTCCATTGATGAACATTGACCAGAAATCAATTTATTTTTTAATTTTCAAGTTTAATTTAAGCTGTGTAAATGGATGAATTTGAACAGGTTTTGGGATGAATTCAAAAGTAGGCTACGCGTGCTACACGATTTCACCATTAATTTGGTGAAATCATGTAATAAATGGGAGCAAAATGGCTTTAAACCAAGCACATGAGAAATGAAAAAAAGATTGAAAAACTGGAGCTAAAATCAATGAAGAAGGAGGAGGAAGGGGGTGCAAGCCACGTATAAGGTACGTAGCGCTGCGCTACGTACCCCTACACGTACGTGTAATGTACACATGTGTTGCAAAAATAAGGGTACACAACAGCATGCCCTCTATTTGCTTTTATCGATCAAGGTTAAGCCCTAGTTTCCATAATTGTGGACCAATTTTCTAGTCCTCACTAATTATAACTCTTTTTCTTTTATATATTAAATAAATGCTTATTAAAAAGAAACCCTATCTTAAATGCATCTATATTTTTCTTTTCAAAAAGGAAAAGGCACTTTGTGCCTAGTGAGATTCAAACTCGGTTCTCCTTGTTATTCATACATATATATTACCATTAGGCCGTTGGCCTATACCTTATTCATATGTGCAATTAATTAGGTTAACTTCGGCTAAATTTAAATTTAAGTCTAAGCCTAATAGTTTTTATTATTATTTTTTATTATTATTTTTTATCTAAATTAAAAACTTTACACTTTTCTAAATTTCTCAAATCTTCTATTTTTCTATTTATTAATTTATTTTTATTTTTTAAAAATTTCGATTTTTTTTTGTATTTTTCTACATTTCTTCTTTTTTTTATGATTTTTTTTTCTTATTTTTCTTTTTTTTTTTTGCATTTTTCCCTAATTTAGGACCCTTTATCTTAAAAAATTCTAAAAGGAGGCAAAAGTACAATATCTACAACAATTCCTTTTTATGGTAAAGTTTTATCAAAACTTTATCGTAAATATAAAAGAGACACTATTTTTGCCTTTATGATGGATTTTGTCCTAAGAAGCGCTACAATTATCTTATGCTCAATCTACTGGAGATTTGGTGACGAGAGAGGTGGCGCTCTAAGAGTTGGCCAAAAAACTAAAAGAAGAATTGAAGCCTAATTGTGTTCTTATGAGCTAACAATTTGAGGTGAAATGGGTGATGCGTTCTTTAAGCTAGCTAAGACCCTAGAAAGAAGTTGAAGGCTTAGTCGTGCCCCTATGAGCTTACTGACTAAAGGGGGCAGGCAAGCACTCTTTGAGTTAGTTAAGACTTTAAAGAGTTGTTTGAAACTTGGTCATGCCCTTATGAGTTGACTAACAAGGCGAGGGAGTCTTTAGGTACTAGCAATCTTAAACTAGAATCAATTTGGAAACCCTGGTCATGCCTTTCTAGGCTCACTAACTTAGGTAAGAGTGTCTTTTGGAGATTAGCAACATTATGCTAGAATCGATCTAGAGAACCTAGTCATGCCCTTCTAAGTTCATTAACCTAAGGGGGAGCATCTCTCGGATTCTAGAATCGATCTAGACAACTTAGTAGTGCCCTTCTAGGTTTACTAACTTAGGTAGGAGTGTCTCTTGGGGACTAGTAACCCTGAGCTAGACTCAATCTGGAGAACCTGATCGTGCCCTTCTAAGCTCATCAATCTAGGTGAGACTGTCTCTTTAGCAACCCTATGCTATAATCGATCTAGAGAACTTAGTCGTACCCTTTTAGGCTCATTAACATAGGTGGGAGCGTCTCTTAGAGACTAGCAACCATATGCTAGAATTGATTTAGAGAGCTTAGTAATACCCTTCTAAGCTCACTAACCTAGGCAGGAGCATCTCTAGAAGATTAGCAATCCTAAGTTAGAATCGATTTGGAGAACCTAGTCATCTCCTTCTAGGCTCACCAACTTAGGTAAGAGCGCCTCTCTAGGATTAGTAACCCTATGCTAGAATAGATTTGGAGAATCTAGTCGTATCCTTCTAGGCTCACTAACTTAAGTGGGAGCGTCTTTCAAGGATTAGCAACCCTACACTAGAATCCACCTAGAGAACTTGGTCGTGTCCTTCTAGGCTCACTAACCTAAGTAGGAGTATTTCTCGGGGACTAATAACCTTACGCTAGAATCGATCTAGACAACTTGATCGTACCCTTCTAGGCTTACTAACCTAGGCAGGAACGTCTCAAAAGGACTAGTAACCCTAAACTAAAATTGATTAAGAAAGCCTACTTGTGCCCTTCTAGGCTTACTAATCTAAGAGGAAGCATCTCTAGGGGACTAGTAACCTTAAATTATAATAGATTAAATGCCCTATAGGCTAGTTAAGAAAATATTGGTGAAGGAAAACACCCTATGGGCTCGCTAAGAGAACTTAGTGAAGAGAAGCAACTTATAAGCTTGCTACAAGTAACGAACTGAGTTAGGATAGTGCCTTTAAGGGCTGGTTAAGAAAAATCGAATTGAGTCAAGATATTGCCTTCAAAAGCTGGCTAAGCACCAAAAGATACTACTGAAGGTGAGCGCCTTATGGGTTAGCTAAGAGAAATCGAATTGAGTTAAGATAGCACTTTTAGAAGTTGGCTAAGCACTAAAAGATAGTGCAGAAGGTAAGTGCCTATGGGCTAGCTCAAAAGACTGCTATGGATAAAGTCATAAAATATTGGTCATATAATCTAAATGCAAATGCAATGGTCAAAAACCAATGCATTAACATCATATAGAAGTACTTACCTAGTCTTGTTTATAGCGCCTAAACTGTCAAACCATTTCTTAGAAAGTCCCATAAAAACCAACTAACTCATTATTTGATCCTTTGTTGTTAACCCAATTGATTTTGATACGAAACCTCTAGGAATTTGCCATCTCTTTTATAGAAATAACGGTAATTAACCTGATACAGAATGCTACCCATTGTTTTTGTCTTTCCAAAACTTTTATGAATCAAAGCTCTTATTCTTACCTAACAAATATTTGTCGTAAAGTGATTCCTTATCTGGATTTTGTATTTTCTAAAAAAATAGACTAAAAACTCCCCATCAAGGGAGATCAATCCATAATAAAGTATTTTAAGGAGTTTTGTCAATTACTAATGTCCTAAATCTCACTTCTCTTATGTTTTCAGTATATAAGTTCGATTAAATGGAGTAAGGGGAGCTGGACCTTTCAATGGAGAGAGTGATTATTCCAATGTTGACAACGATTAAGGATACCAACTTTACTTGTAGAGGATGAAAATTAAACCACAATAACATTCAAAATAACTGGCATTTTAGTACTCTTAAGTAAAGATTTCCATTGACTTCTCATGGGAAGTACAACTTTACAGTATTAGCATTTACAAGGTCTCTCAATTTCAAACCATCCATTTGAGACAAAATTAATGCCCCTCTTAGTAATACTCTCTTCATGACATAAGGGCCTTCATAATTGGGAGAAAATTTCCTTCTAGAGTCTTGTGCATTGGGGAAGACCTTTCTCAACACTATATCACCCTCTTTAAAGTTTTAAGGTCATACCCTTTTGTCGAAAGCTCGAGCCATTCTTTGTTGATAATACTGATTATGACATAAGGCTATTAATCTCCTCTTGTCAATCAAATTCAACTGCTTAATGCATTTCTTACCCAATCGGCTTCATTCAACTTGGTAGGTTTTTGATAGTACTTTGAGTGATGGGATCTCAACCTCTACTAGTAACATTGCTTCAGTATCGTATACCGAAAAATAGGGTCTTGCCCTAATTGACGTTCTGATGGAAGTTCAATAGGCCATAAGTTTGAATGGCAACATCTCGTGCTAGTCCTTAGATGTAACAACCATTTTTTCGATGATTCTTTTGGGGTTTTTATTGGTTGCTTACACAGCTTCATTCATTTGGGGTCGGTAAGGGATAGAGTTCCTATAAATGATCCTGAACTATTGACACAACTCTAACATAAGCTTATTGTTGAGATTGGTGCCATTGTCAGTGATGATCATTTATGGAGCCTTGTATTGAGCTAAGATATTTCTTTTGATGAACTTAACTATGACCCCTTTAGCAACACTTCGGTAAGATGAGGCCTCAACCTATTTATTGAAGTAGTCGATGGAAACTAGTATAAAGCGATGCCTATTAGATGCTTTTGGAGTAATTGGGTTGATTATATCTATTCCCCACATTAAAAAGGCTATGGTGGCGAAAGTGTGTGTAATTCTTGAGACGAGGTGTTTATCTTATTTGTATAAACTTGGCATAAGTGACAATGCTCGACGTGTTTGGTGCAATCACTTTCTATTGTTGACTACTAATACCCTAGCCTCATAATTTTCTTAGCCAACATGTAACCATTTATGTGAGGGCTACATACTCCTTTGTGTACTTCTTTCATCAATATCTCAATCTCATTGTAGTCCATACACCTTTAAAGTGTACCATCAAAAAACCGTCGATACAAAGTGGACTTGCTTATTAAGAATTGAGTAGCCAATCTATTAATCATCCTTTTATCCTTTTTCTCGGCCTCTTCAGGGTATGTGCCTTGTTGTAAGAACATTTTAATATCATGGTACCATGGGCTTTGGTCATTCGTACCCTTAATTGCTAAACAGAAGGCAGACTTGTCTTCAATTTCAATAGTAAGGGGCAAAATCTCAACTCTACCGGATATCTGGATCATAGATGCTAGAGTGGCTAAGGCATCAGCAAATTGATTCTAAGTCTTTAGTAATGCCAGTGATAAGGAGCCATTTTAGAATCTTTCGTCTTGTACTCTCCTTGAGCTTGGCTGATAATGAGTGAAGAATCCCCATACACTTCTAATTGTTGAATATCTTTATTTAGGGCCATTTGAGTCCCATGATCCATGCTTTATACTCGTCGATATTATTGGTGTATAAGAAAACGAGCCTTACAGCTATTGGGTACTGCGTACCTTCAGAGGATATTAATATCGCCCTAATTCCATACCTATATCTGTTAGCTATCCTATTAAAGGACATCTTCCACTTTGGTGGTTCATCATCTTCTCTTTTATCAAAACTACCTTCAACTGCTTAGATATTCTCATCGGGGAAATTGACTTGTATCTCTTGAGGGGTATTATTGGAAGGATTTTCTACTAACTAATCTGCTAGAGCTTGCCCCTTGATTGAATTCCAATTCATGTATGTAATGTTAAACTTTGATAGTAACATTTGCTACTTTGAGATTCTACTAATTAGGGCTAGTTTGTCTACCAAGTACTTCAAGGGATCGTATCGAGTCAGCAATTCAACCTAGTAGTAGAGTTTGTATTGTTTGAGTTGATGCATTACCTAGACCAAAGCACAATAGGTTCTTTCAATTTCTGAATATTTCTGTTCCCCTTCAGTAAATTTCTTACGGAGTAATATACCGCTCGTTCTTTTCCTTCCTTATCTTTTTGGTCAAGCATACACCTTAGGATTCCAGTAATATTTTCAAGTATAGAAATAAAGGCTTCTTGGGTTTTAGAGATACTAAAATTAAAGTGTTCATAAGATACTCTTTGATCATTCTAAAGGCTTGCTCGCATTTTTCATCTTAATTGATTTTGACATTCTTTTTCAACAACTTAAGTAAGGGACGTCACTTGTCTATGAGTTAAGATATAAATTGGGCTATGTAGTTTAAATGACTCAACAAGCCTTTGATTTCTTAGGGTATGTATGGAGGGGGCAAGTCAACTATTGCTTTGACTTTATCAAGGTCCACTTTAATGCTCCTTTAGCTGATTATAAAACCTAACAATTTCTCTAAAGTCACTTCGAAGTTACATTTCTCTGGGTTAGGCTTCAATTGAAATTTTCTCAACCTATCAAACAATCTCCTCAGATTATTCACATGATTTTCTCTTTCCTTGGACTTTGCAATCATATCATTAATATATACTTCAACTTTTTTGTACATCATGTCGTGAAAGATTACCACCATGGCCCTTTGATAAGTTACCTCGGCATTTTTAAGTTTGAAAAGCATTACTTTATAGCAAAATGTGCCCTAAGTTGTAATAAATATTTTCTTAGCTTTATCTTCTTTAGACATTCAAATTTGATTGTATTTGGAGAACCCATCCATGAATGAGAAAAGATGGCTTTCGGTTGTGTTATCAACTAAGGTGTCAATATGGTGTAAGGGGAAATTATCTTTATGGGTTGCTTAGTTGAGGTCTCAAAAATTTACGCATGTTCTAACTTTTCCATTCTTCTTCATTATTAGCACAATGTTGGCTACCCACTCAAGATAATTAGATACCTTGATGAAACTAACTTCTAGTAATTTTCTTACTTCTTCCTTAATTTTCAATAAGACATTTGATCATAACCTTCTTAGGATCTACTTTTTAGGTTTAATATCCTCTCATATTGGTAAGTGGTGAACCATAATTAATGGATTTAATCCAAGCATATCTTCATAAGACCATGCAAACACATCTTGGTATTCAGATAATAGTGTGGTCATTTTTCCTTTTGTTCTTCTTTTAAATTCCCTCCAATTTTCAATGTTTTGGGGCCATCATCAATCTTAACATTAACTTTCTTAGTCGGCTTGTTAATAGAAATTCTACTCGTTTCATATCTTTACTAACTTTCTTGCATGTCACTATAGTCATTAATATCATTCTCGACAACTAATCTAGTAGGGTCAGTAGTGATATCAATACTTCCATCACTTATCTGCATGATCATGACCTTTATTTGAAGCATTGGATCTGAGTAAAAAGTATGCGAAGGAAAGAGTGCGAGTGAGGAAGAAGTGAAGAGAAATAAGACTGATTCTTATTTAGAAGAAAATCTTTTGAGTACAATGTTGTAGAACAAAGGTAATTATTATAAAACTCTATAAAATATTAAACTATGATTCATCCTTTACCCTAAAGGAGACTTGTTGCAATTCATAGGGATAGAGAACCAATTATTCATATGCTAGGACTTGTTAGATGGACCGGCTATTTTATTTTTGTTGGAAGTATCTTTTTTGGCAGGCTCTAAATTTTGGATTTCGGCCCAGAATAAAATTTCTAATAACGGTGGGAAGGTCATCGAGGCATGTTACAATCTATCACCTCTTTTGCCCCTTACTTACATAATTCTCAACTCATCCACTAGAGTTTGGATGTAACTTAGCTCATAGGTTCCAAACTAGCTTTCTTTGAATTTTAGTCTCATCTTTTTCCTGGTTAGTGATCATGCATACCTCTTCAAACATTTAGAGCCCAAAGTCCTCTTGCTTCTTAATGCCAATATAGGGTATGACCATTTCTTTATATATTTCATAATCCTGGTCACCCAGAATTATTATGACTTAACCATTTGAGATGAACTTTACCTTTTGATGCAGGCTTGAGGGTATGGCCCCTACTAAGTGTATCCATGGTATTCCTACTAACAGGTTGAAGGTCCTTAGGATGTTTAAGACTTAAAATCGTATGTTAAAATTCTATAGGCTAATATTAACCGGTAAGTTGATCTTCCCTATAATTTCTCTTTTGGATCTGTCAAAAGCCCTAACTATTGTCGAACTTAGCTTGATAGCAGTCTTATTGATGCTTAATAAATCTAGGGTAGTAAGATGGAAGACATTCAAGATGATCTATTGTTGATGAGGACTCTTATTTTGATGATGTTGTTGACCTTCACTATTAGGAGGAGAGGCTTGGTGTGTTGGTTACCTTCTTCATCCAGTTCCTTGGCAGAGAAAGAAATCTAATCCATGGTGAGGATAGAATTAGTGATAAACCTTGACTTCCCTTAATGTTTTAAACAAAGCTTCCTGATGCGGTTCCGACGCCATCAATAAACTCATGAGGGATATTTGTGTTGGAGTCTTAGCAAGCTGATTAATTATTTTATACTCACTAGACTTGATTATTTTGGTGAAGGTAGACAATTCTTCTTCATATTCAGTTGGTTTATTGTTTGGCCTTTTCAACATAGTTTTCTTTTTTAGGTCTTCCTTCGTGTTTTAGATTCTACCAGAGTGGGTAATTCCTCCCACAAGTGAGCTTGATTGCCATTAATTTACTACCTAGTAGTTGAGAGGGGTAGTTTTATAATTTTCGGGGGCCACAGGTACATGGAAGGTGTACCTTTTAGTATGTGGAATTTACTTCTCCTCTTGTTTGTAGAATCTATAGACCCTAGGTTCTCAATTGGAACCGATCATGTTGATAGCAGGATCTGAGTCATCAAATGTCATATTAATAATGGGCCCATGATTAGGCAAAGCATTGTTGTTGATATTTGGAAATAGAGCCTCTACAAAGTCTAGTTAGACTATGCCTTTGTTAATTAAATCTTGAATTTTATTTCTTAATCTCCAGCATGAGTTTGTTGAATGGCCTACTTGCCTTAGATGATATTGATACCTTGCATTGGGATAAAAAAGATCTTAGACTGTACCTTTCATTGGGAGCTTTAGAATGGAGCAGATTATCCTTTCTTAATTTTTCAAGTATCTGATCGAGTAGAATAAGTATTTTGGTGAACTGCCTTGGGGCCTTACTGACTTGTAGTTGGCTTCTGTACTATTGTTGAGGTGGTAGAAGATTTTCCCTAAAAGAGACTCGGCGCTTGATTTGGTATTTGAATTGACCATGCTAACAGTAGCTTCTCTAAGCTTGCTAGTGGTAGGTTTAGTAAAGGGTAGCCTTCTATCTAATTGTTTTTGTAACTTGCTAGAGGAGATAGTACTTTCAATCCGACACCTTATTACTACTATGTTTGCAAAACTAAAAGAGGCATACCCGATTAGGTGAGAGAAGTAGGGTCTCTCAAGAGTATTGATGAAAGCCAAAGTTAGCTCTTTCTCAGTCATGGGGGTAGATACCCTTGCAGCTAGGGACCTCTACTTTAGGCATATTTTTAAAAAGATTCATTATGCCTCTTCCTTAAGGCAATTACGTCCATCATAGTCAATGTTACTTCAACATTGAACCTATATTGCTCATAAAATGCCCTAGCTAGCTTCTCCTATATGTTTATTTAGTTTAAATCCAATTGAGCATACCGGGTTAAAGTAGGGCCCATTAGGCTGTCATGAAAAGTTTAGACCATAAGTTGGTCTTATTACAAATACTTGCCCATCTTGTGTACATTTAGCCTAGTAGGCAGTTTAGGGCATTTGGTCCTATTGTACTTCTCGAAGTCGAGTATTTTAAATTTCTTTAGGAAGCTTCCATAGTCATAAGTAGAGAATTCTGCTATACCAGCCTGCTTAAATCCATCATACCATTCGAGCATTTCCATCTTCTTAGTCATTTGTTGTGTCAATCGCTTCTTAAGCTCTTTTAATCTGTTTTGATCAGCTTTAGGCTTTGGGTTTACTGGAAATGAGTAAGCATTTGGCTTGAAAGTTGGGTTAACTTTTGGATAGACCCTATTTACTTTAAAGGATTCAAAGGCTTAGTTGACTTTAGTGTAGGCTTCTTCTACTTCGAGGGATAGGGCTTTAGCATTCTTTCCATATTGAAGGTTGAAATTTTCTTCATTTGATGGAGTTGTGGACTTGACCAAGGCAATGCTATTAGTAAGGAAGCTCAATTAATTAGCAATCTTCCCCATTGTTTGTTCCAAAGAATGGAACCTCAACTCAGTGGGGTCAACAACTTTAGGGTTGACACTATTATTGTTGGGGTTGTTGTCGTCGTTTCCTTGGTTAGCCATTCAGGTTTGAGAGCGGGTTCAGACAGGACTTCTTTGGAAGGTTTGATGTTTGGGAGCTATCTTGGTAACCTGGTTTTAGATCACTTCTCAACAAGTCAACATATGAATATTTTAATGGAATTGAAATAAATGAATGAAATGCAAGTATGCTACAAGGATGAAAAGGAGGGGATCGGCAATTAACTAACAAAACAGCAAGTTATTTATTATTCTTCAATTCCCGAAGTTTTATCGCATAAAAGAAAAGAAAAATATAAATTCATCTAGACTAATTTTCTTTTCTTCTATAGGCCAGATGACATTTTCTTCTTTTGGTTGTTGGGTTTGATGGCTATTACTTTACCCTGCTTTTGACCATGGTTAGTTGCTTCATCAAATTATTGGATTCTCTTCTGAGATACCTTCAACTGGTGTTCTAAGGCATGTGATCATTGCCTAGACTCTTGAAAGAGGTTTTCCCACCTATCTTTTTCATCCTAGAGGACTTCTACATAAGCTTTTACTTGGTCCATGTAGCTCATCATTTCAGAGCTGGGATTTGAAGGAGAAGGTTGAAGGACCTTTGGTGCTTGATACTACATAATGCCTTCCTTATGATGTTGATTTTATAGGTACTATTTATTGATCGATTGTTTGTCCACTTCTCATATGAATTCGCTCAAATCGATGTTAAGGCTTATGGTCTTGGTATCCCATTAAGCTTTGATCTTGTGAAGCTTATATACCTTTTTTGTAGAGCGAAGCTCTTTGAGATTGAAGGTGAATGGCTCCAATGAAGGTTTGTGAATTATATCCTAGATGCCTCCAAATTGCCTCAACATGTTGTTTGGATAGTAGCCTGTACATAAACTTATTCCGATCCAATGGTACGACATGATAATCTTTACAAACCAATATGGCCATAGTGTAATTACTTCACCTAGCAGTCTACAATATGTCTTCGACTTAAAAATCTTGTAGAACCTCGATTTAGAGAAGTGTAGGGATATCTTTTGGTAATTTGATCTTATCAATGAAAGAGTCAATCAGATCAATTTTATTAGCGAATGTACCCCTTATCAAGTCTAACTTGAAGCATTTGATGTAACTAATGAACCATATCATTAACAGTGCCATGCTTGACCTGAGTTCTCCATACCCTCTTTTCTTAAGGAAATTAGGGTTCCTTTTTTGTTCAACAAGTAAGGTAGGAATATAAGGCTTCTCTTCCCAAAATCGAGCCACTAATTCTACTACCCTAAAGTGTATAGGAAAAGATCCGCTTAGAAATAAGATAGTAGCAAACACTGCTAATATATAGGCCTTGATTTGATTCTCCTTTCAATTACCAAGAAACAAAGCTCGTTTATTGGCGCCGGGTTTGGTTTGGAACCAATGGATTAGATCCCATATCTTGATAATGTATTTGTTGCAATCATTTAGGACCTCATTTATTTCAGCCTTATGGATCCTAATGAATTTTGAAAAAATGTAGGCCAAACCGAAGCTAAGCTCTAGAATGTATATTTCCTCTAAAGGAGGGGCTTGAAGTAGTTGGGTATATTCTTCCAGAGTTAGGTTAATTAGGTGTGGCCCAAAACGGAATGCGACTTCTTTGGGCTCCCAAAAATGGACTAAGGCCCTCACTAGTGTGATGTTAACATTCACCTTGGATAGCAAGAGTATGAGCCTAATTTTATTGATAATGAAACCATTAATTAAGTATGGGCTTCGGGTTTGTGGGCTTATGAACATGAATCTCTTTGGAGAAAATCTTGGTGTTGGATGAGTTGGCTATTTCTGAAATATTATAAGGAAAGCATAAATTACAAAGGGAAGAACATTTACATCAAATGAAATTACAAAAGATTTCCTATGTAGATGAATTCTAGGAAATATAGGGAAAGAAACTCTGGGTTCGTCATTTTTTCTTCTTTTTTATAATAATGCCACTTTGTTAACCATTTGCCATCCCTGAGAAATGTACGTAAGCAGGGTGGGTTCTAAAAGTTTTTAAACTCTATGACCTTTCGCGTTTCTAAAATATAGTTCCTTAATCACATCGGATTTTAAGTGGGATAACTCTAATTGGCCCTTGAGCAGTGATTGCCCTACTACACTTAGAACTTACACAATGGCTCCTCATCCTATGGTCTTAAGACATTCCAGGTTCGACCATGTCTATCATATATTTGTGGTACATAAAATAAATTTGCCCCTTAAATAGCTAAATAATTAAAACAAAACCTACAGCAACGTTAGTTATGGTACAAATAATAATGAAATAACAAATGAATAAGTAAATAAATTATACTTAGTAAGGTGATTTTTAGAGATTAATTTTAATTTTGGAAAGTTAAATGGCTAACCACCTTGATGATCTTCAATGGAGACGCCAAGCTGTCAAGTCTAGTTTTTTTTTTTCCCAGTTTTTATAAATTAGTCTTTTTTAAACTGATCAATATTAGATCCTACTTGTTTAATACTAACTCTTGACTAGGGTTTAAAGAGAATTGATTATTTTATATTTTGAAAATGGTTTGGAGTTGCCACTCGATCAGAGTTGGAAAAAAAAAAAAAGTTAAGTTATAACCAATTGAGTGGATTAGTTATAACTTAGTTACTGGTTTAATGATAAAACTAATTTTCAAAATGGTTTTAAAAGTATAGGAAAGGAGTTTGAGGGTTAGGATTTTTAAACCTTTACAAATACCATTTAACTTTCTAATTATAATCTGAATCTTAAAAATCACCTTTCAATAGACTACTTTATAAAGTAAAACTCAATTATTGGTTAGGCGAATTTAATAATTTAAGTAATCTAAACTATAAATGGAAACAATAGGTTTTTCGTTTTTTACTGTTGCCCTATAGATGCCTACGCATCCACTATTTAGTATTAGATGTACATAGTTATTTTGGAAAATATTAGCGAGTTGATATATTTTAACTTTTGAAAAAAAAGGTCGAGTTTATATTTTTACCTGGTTTAATTTATTTAAGGAAATCATTCTAAAATGTTCTAATCGGTGTTTATTTTTGGAAATTCTAAATAGGATCGTAATTTTGAAAAAGTCTATTTATTTTAGTTATTAAAAAAACTATTTTTTTTTCTTAGTGGTAAAATTTTATTCATTTATTCATTTACTTATTATTTATTTTATTTTATCTATTTTTGAAAAAAAAAAGGACTGTTCTTTTTGTTGCTTTTCTTCTTTTTTTTTATTATTACACTTACATAGAAGATAAAAATAAATAAATAAATAAGTAAACAAATAAATAAAGAAGAAAGAAAAATAATTTTGTACAGATCGAGTTGACTCGGTTTGGCTTAAGGTCAACTTAAGGTTTTCTTGAGTTGGCTTCGGTCGACTCCGGTTGGCTTCGATTGACTCGAGTCGACTTCGATCGGCTCGAGTTGGCTTTAGTCGACTCAAATTGGCTTGAAAAGTCAAATTGGACTACTGAATCTAGGGTTTTCGAGTGTGAGAAATTCGATAGTGGTGATGGTTTTCGTTGAAAACCACCGTGGAGGAGGCTATCATAGAGAGAGAGAGTAATCATGCTAGAGAGAGAACATTTAATGTGTGTATTTCTTAGAGAGATTCTTGTGCTTCTATGCTCTGAAAATGGAGAACAAACCCCTATTTATACTAAACCATCACTAAATAAGCTTACAAAGTTCGAAAATTTCGAAAATCTCTAGTGATGAACATTGACCTGAAATCATTTTTTTAAAATTAATTTTCAAGCTTGATTTAAGCTACGTAAATGAATGAATTTGGATAGGTTTTGAGGTGAATTCAAAAGTAGGCCACATATGCTACACGATTTCACCATTAATTTAGTGAAATCGTGTAATAAATGAGGTAAAAAATGGCCTTAAACCAAGCACATGAGAGATGAAAAAAAGATTGAAAAATTGGAGTTGAAATCGACGAAGGAGGAGGAAAGGGGTGCAGGCTACGTGTTACGCACGCGTTGCAAAAATAAAAGGCGCATTGTTTGCTTTTTTTTATTAGGGCTAAGCCTTGTTTTCCATAATTGCATACCAATTTTCTGGTTTGCACTAATTATAACTCTCTCTCTTTTGTATATTAAATAAATACTTATTAAAAAGAAACACTATCTTAAATGCACTTATATTTTTCTTTTCAAAAACAAAGAAGCACTTTATGCTTGGTGAGATTCAAACTCAAGTTTCCTTGTTATTTATGCATATATATTACCATTAGACCATTGACTCATGCCTTGTCTATATTACACATATGGACTAGATGTGTTTGGGCGAGATTCAAATCTAAACCTAAACCCAACGGTCCTTATTATGTTTTTTTATCGAAATTAAAAACTCTACTCCTTTCTAAATTTCCTAAATTTTCTATTTTTCTATTTTTTTTTAATTTTATACCTTTTTTGTATTTTTCTACATTTCTTATTTTTTGGGGTTTTTTCTTTTTGCATTTTTTCCCAATTTAGGACCCTTTATCTTAAAAAATTCTAAAAAGAGACAAAAATGAGATGTTTACAATGTGTTTCAACACTATTCTTGATTTGAAAATTTAGAAAGGAAGACGAGCTTAATATCTTTATAAGTAATCTAACTATAACTAGTTTAACAAACATATTCATATCCGTGCAAGTCAAACAAACAAAATTTATGTTTTGATTAGATAGTCTTTGGTTAGTAGACTAAAATTGCACAACGTGAACTTAATAGTACAATCCTCTTTTACTATTTTTGGTGTGTATAGTACTTGATACGAATTTTCATTATTAAAAAAATTAATCATTTGTATTTTGAGTTACAATAAAGTTTAATATACCATAATTTATAAACTTGGCATAAGGTTATTTTTAGATTGTGAAGATATATTTATTTATACTATAAAAATATATTTTATATTACCAAATATATGATATAAATTTTTTTGTTTTTAATACCTCAAGGCCCCTTTTGTCCAGTAGTTTAGGCTAATATATAAACCAAACAATAGACTAAAGAATTTGTTTGCTACTATTAGTGTAAAGATATGGCAACCAAACAATTCCTTATATTGTGGCAAAAAAAAAAAAAATCCTTATATTTCCTTTCCCAGCACAAACTTATGAGATGATGAATCTTTATATAACTAGGTAATTTACTAGGATAAACACATGTATTCCACTAGATTTTCCACATCGTTGGATAGAGTGATCATGAATCTTGTAAAAGAACAAACAAGAAAGGGAAACATAATTTTAGGACAACCAAAAGTAAATCCATTACACGATGCAAAGGCTTATAACACAGTTAGTATGAACATTCACCAATAGGGATGGTACGGGTTGAAATCTCCTTCTTTTGTTATACTTGCTGAAAAAAAAAAATAACAATTATGGAAAAAAATTCATTACATTGGCAAAGCACGTATAAAAACAAAAATAATTCTCATAATTCGATGCAGGCTTTCTTTCACTATACGAAATCATCCAATGAGCATGCTTTTAAGTTTCATATTGTTATACAAAAGAGGGGAAAGAACGATAAGATGATGGGAGCCATGAGTTTGTGATTTTAATAAATTTAAAGGAAAATTATTTACCTCGATGAACGGAATATGTTTTAGATGTTCATCTAGAAAGATCAATTTGTAAGAAACCTTTTCTGGATGAATTTTAGCTCTCCAACAACATCTCTCATGCTTTTCCTTTCCATTGGCAAATTAGCTGAGCAGGAAACTCCAATCTCAAATATGGCAATCAAAGACTCCAAAATTGGTTTCCTTGCATTGGACAACTCTAACATTTCAGTATGTAGTGTTGGGTCCACAATATCTGCAACTTTATTTGGTAAAGCAGTCTTGACGAAACAATTTATATTTATGCTATCATGGAAAATGACATCATTTGGTCTCTTTCCTGTGAAAATTTCTAGTAGCAAGACACCATAACTATAGACATCTCCTTGTGTTGACATAGGAGCTCCCATTCCATACTCTACAATAAAACCAAAAATTGTGCTTTCAGTAAAGATTAAATGCAGTATAATTCTAAGCTTAAAGCAAGGAGAGTGAAAAGGACAACGTAACTCAATGTCACTTTGTTAAGGTAGATTACATCATGCTTAATTTGTTAAATTATTATTACCTGGAGCAATATAGCCAATAGTTCCCTTGAAACAAGTTGAACTTGTTTGACCTGCGTTATTATGTTCTGAGGCAACCGAAAGGATTCTTGAGAGGCCAAAATCGCCAACATGGCCTATCATTTCATCGTTGAGAAGAACATTACTTGGTTTAATATCACGATGAATGACAGGCATTTCACATTCATGATGAAGATAATCTAGTGCACAAGCGATATCAATGGCAATATTCAGCCTTTGAAGGAATCCTAAATGCTTTTGTATTTGGCTTGTGCATTCTTTCGTTGGGAATAGATGCAACCAATCATCTAGGCTTCCATTAGACATAAATTCATATATCAGAGCCTTGAATTCATTTCCAGAGAAATCAATACTCGAACAAGCTGTTAATATTTTTACAAGGTTGCGATGCCTAATTTTCTTTAGCACCTCACATTCAGCCAAGAAACTTCTCGATGCACCATATCTCTGAAGGTCGAATACCTTTACAGCTACAACCTTTTCAATCTTCTCTAGAATGGCTTTATAAACAGAACCGAAGCTACCGCTTCCAAGCTTATTAGTTGAAGAGAAACCATCGGTAGCATTTAAAAGATTCTGGTATGACAACCTCAAATAAGGATCGTCAGAAGAGTTTTCTGACCCTGTATTTCTCTTTTTCCCAAATCTACAGGAAATCCAGAGGTAGATCAAAGACATTCCAAGAAGGCTACCCGACACAGAAAGTACAACTTTGATACGAATATGGGAAGCTTTCTTATGTGAAATCCCCGTATTGCATTTTGGTAAGGCTAACTGGGGAATACCGCCGCACAATTTTCGGTTTCCAATGATTGCAAATCTACTAGCATTCTTAAAAACTCCAATTTCAGGTATTGGCCCTTCAATATTGTTGAATGACAGATTCAAGTTCTTCAGGAACATTAAATCGGCTAAAGATATTGGAATTTGTCCAGATATATTGTTCCGTGAAAGATCTATCACATCAATACCTCGTAAAGAACCCAAAGATGGTGGAATTGTCCCCGCAAAGAAGTTCCCTTGCATATATAACACTTGCAAATTGATACATTTCCCGATACTACTTGGAATCTTTTGCGAAAACATGTTTTCGGAAACGTCTAACCAATTAAGATTCTCTAAATTTTCAATTAGCTCAGGGAGAGGACCAAGAAAACGATTTTTTGATACATCCATCTCTATCAAGGATGAGATTTGGAAAATTTCCAAGGGTAAGCTTCCAACTAGATCATTTGCATTGAGATGCAAATAATTCAAACTTTTGCACTTGCCTAAAGTATATGGTATTTTGCCGTGAAGCTTATTATTTTCCAATGATATCATGATCAGCTGCTTTAGGTTTCCAAGAGAAGATGGAATGTTCCCTGATAATTTGTTATTATCTAAATTCAAACTTGCCAGCTTTTCAAGATTTCCAATACTTGAGGGAATTTGACTTGACAATTGATTTTTAGCTATCCCCAAAACCTCTATGCTGATGAGGTTTCCTATCTCAGGAGGAATTGGTCCAGATATACTATTGCCATCCATTAAAAATTGAAGAACAGAGGACAGATTACCGATACACTTAGGTAATACTCCTCCAAGATTGTTATAACCTATTGACAATACCTTCAAGTTAGTATTATTGGTTAAAGAGCATAAAAAATCTAATTCATCAATAGCTCCATTTCCATGATAATTGCTATCAACCATAAACTTCGTCAGTTGGTGTAGTTTTTCCAAAGAAGGCACTTTGCCAGTAAATTTGTTTTGAGAAGTTACAAACCACACTAAGCTTGAGGCATTGGACAACGAAATAGGAATATTGCCTTTCATTTGATTCATCCTAACATGGAAAATCTGGAGGTTTGGAAGGGTGTTGAATAGATCCTCAGGAAGACTTCCATGAATAAGATTATCAGCGATGTCAAACACTGATAAAGAGGAAAGATTATACATTAAGGGAGGAATAGAGCCCAATAGCCTATTTGATCCTGCTCCAAACATTGCAAGGTTATTCAGTTGGACAAGTGTATCGGGAAGGACACCAATTAATTTGTTCTCGGCTACATCTAACGTCACTAAAGTTGACAAGTTACCGAGTGAAGGAGGGATCTTTCCATGTAAGTTGTTTCGGTGCAAAGAAAGGAAAATAAGATTTGGAAAGGAGCCTAGCTCCGTAGGAATCTCCCCTTCAAGATGATTGCCAGAAAAATCCATTACCTTAAGGCTGTAACAATTGGATACGTTGGAAGGAATCCTACCAGTGAGTGAGTTATTGCTCAACCACAGAAACTGCAATCTTTGAAGGCGACCGATTTCAATAGGGATATTGCCAGTGAAGCTATTGTAATCAAGTTTTAATAGCCTTAAGAAACTTAAGTTACCCACATATGGTGAGATAGTACCTGTAATTTTTGAAGAATTCAGGTACAATTTTTGGACTCTTTTGTGTCGGCTTCCACATGTAACTCCATGCCATTGGCAAAAATGTGTAGATTCATTCCATGATTGCATAACCTGAAGAGGGTCATTGGTTATTTTGGACTTGAATTGAAGAAGTGCCTCCATGTCTGTTGTTTCATTTTTTGGATAAGCAAAGACGATACAAATAAGAATGGCATAGCTGATGAAGAAAGCTAAGGCTTGGCATAAAGCCAATATGGCCATGGATATGAAGTTTCAGAGAGGTCCAATTACGCTAGAAAGTGTTGAAGGGACGACAAAGAGGACCTTAATACTGGTTTATCGTGCTGAAATTCAGCTTAAGAGCTTTTAGTATTTATAGAATATCAAAAGATTTAGTGAAACGCTTTTGGAATCGACGGCAAGAAGATTATGGTACAACTTTGTCATATTAAGTTATTAATTAAGTCTAGAAAGTTAGCAAGTTAGGCTACTAGTGGCCAACTAGCTATGTCAAGACAGTCAACTCCCCCAGCTAAGCCATGTTAGCCAGGTCAAAGTTTTTGGCTTGATGATTACACTAGTGATGGTATGATATAATATTTTATATCTATTAGAATATTTTAGGAATATTTATCAATTATGTAAAGAGTATATTTAGGATATTTTCTATGTTTAGAAGGTATTAGAATATTTTAGGATCTATAAATATCTGTCAATTGTGTAAAGAGTATATTTAGGATATTTGTTTTCTATGTTTAGAAGCTTGGTTAGTGTGTCTATGTTATATATATATTGGCCCTCTTTAGCCTGCGATATGAATATATATACATAGAAATTTTCTTCTCAAAATTTTATATGGTATCAAAGCTTGGTTAAAAAAAAAAAAAAACGCTATGACTAGCGAGGGAAAGAAACCAGCCTCCCCTTACCTATTGACTTCAAGTGATAATCCTGGTAATATAATTACTCAGGTGCAATTAAAAGGAGACAATTATGATGAATGGGCTCGAGCGATGCGAACGTCGTTGAGGGCCAAGAAGAAATTCGGATTTATTGATGGAACGATTAATCAACCTGCTGATGATTCCACTGAATTAGAGGATTGGTGGACTATGAATTCAATGTTGGTTTCATGGATGCTCAACACAATCGAGCCAACACTGCAATCTACCATAACATATATGGAGATTGCAAAGGATTTATAGGAAGATATCAAAGAGCGATTCTCTATCGCTAATGGACCTCGTGTTCAGTAGATCAAGGCAGAATTTGCCAACTACAAACAGAGAGGTATGTCGATTGTGACTTATTATGGGAATTGAAACAACTCTGGGAAGAGCTTGCGAATTATGAGCAAATTCCTATCTGCTGTTGTGGAAGATGTAATTGTAATATTGTAGTTGAACTTGACAAGAAACGAGAAGAAGAGAGGCTTCATCAGTTTTTGATGAGATTGGAAGATGCATTATATGGAGCAGTTCGTTCCAATATTTTGAGCATAGAACCATTGCCAAACTTGAATAATGCATACTCGTTGGTGTGTCAAGAAGAACGTGTTAGAAACATCTCACGAAGGAAGGAGGAACATGGAGAAGTTGTGAGTTTTGCAGTACAGACCAATAGAGGAGGGCGAAAGTATAAAACAGAAGTGAAACACAAATCTGCTATTTGCTCATACTGCAAACGAGAGGGACATGATTCTGAAACTTGTTTTCAGCTCATTGGATATCCGGAATGGTGGGGTGACCGACCCAAAGGGGCTGGACGTGGACGAGGGAGACAGAGTGCAGGGCGTAGGCAAAGTAACATGCCAAAGGTGAATACAACCCATGTAATTGGGCAGCCATCATCATCAATGGCAGCAACGGAAGAAAATACAGCTTCTAGGACCTTGACAGCAGAACAATGGTCATTCTTTCTCAATTTGTTGAACACATGCAAACCGGGTAGTAGTGAGAAGATGAATGGTAAGGATAATCTGAATTGGATTATTGATTTCGGTGCTTCACAACATATGACAAGTACTTTAGAATGTTTAATAAATTTGAAAAAAATTGTGGCATATTCAATTGGATTACCTAATGGAGAGCAGGTAATGGCATTGAAGGAGGGATCGGTTTGCTTGGGAAAACATATCAAACTAGACAATGTTCTCTATGTTCCAAATTTGAATTGTAATTTGATATCCGTGTCGCAATTGCTTGATGGCTCTAATTGTAATGTCCAATTTACTGATAAAATTTGTGTTATACAGGACCGCACCTCGAGGATGGTGATTAGAGTGGGTGAACAGTGCAAGGGACTTTATTATTTGAAGTCAGCCGTATTAGTCCAAGCATGCAAGACAAGCCATGTAGATTCTTTTGAATTATGGCATAGGAAGATGGGGCATCCGTCTCTAAAAATTGTGGAATCTCTTCCTCAAGTTGAATTTAGTAATAGTTCAGTAAAGAATAAACCATGTGACATTTGTTTGAGAGCTAAACAAACAAGAGAAGTTTTTGTTTCTAGTGGCACTAAAGCAAATGAAATTTTTGAATTAATTCATTGTGATTTGTGGGGACCTTATCGTATTAATGCTTCTTGTGGGGCCTTGTATTTCTTTACCATTGTTGATGATTTTTCTAGGGGTGTATGAATATATTTGTTAACTGAAAAAATAGAAGTGGAACTTGTCATGTGTAATTTCTTTGCCATGACTAAAAGACAATTTCAAAAAGATGTGAAAATAGTTAGAAGTGATAATGGGACTGAATTTGCTTGCATGCATAACTATTTTTCTGAAAATGGAATTTTACATCAGACCTCATGTGTAGGAATACCTCAACAAAATGGACGTGTTGAGAGGAAACATCGTCATATTTTAAATGTGGCTAGAGCTTTAAGATTTCAGGCCAATCTTCCCATCAAATTTTAGGGAGAATGTGTTCTAACAGCTGCATATTTGATCAATCGGACTCCTTCTAAGTTATTAGGAGGAAAGACTCCTTATGAGATATTGTTTGGTAAACCTTCTAGTTATAATCACATTTGAACTTTTAGGTGCCTTTGTTATGCTCGGAACTTAAATAGGGAAAAAGACAAGTTTGCTAGCAGGAGTCAACGTTGTTTATTTGTAGGATATCCTTTCGGAAAAAAAGGGTGGAAAGTTTATGATCTTGATACAGGAAAATATTTTGTATCCAGGGATGTTGTGTTCTTTGAATCTGAATTTCCATATGCTGATAAGGTAGGTGTGCAACCAAATCTTATACAAGATGCTTCTTTCGATATCACCAATCATTTTAATGGTGAATTAAATGAGGAAGACAAAAGTGAGGTACCTGAGAATTTGACTGTGACTCAAAGTGATAATAACGACAGAGGGGGAGTGTCATTGAAATCTTGGGTGAATCTGTTCTAGAACAACTTGGATGGGGTCATAGAACAAAAGAAGCTTCTATTCGGCTGCGAGATTTTGTGACATATACTGTACAACAAATAAGTCCCTCTGCATGTTTCTCCAATCTAATTCCGTCCACAGGTACCTCCTATCCTATAGCACATTATGTAAATTGTGACAAATTTTCTCTACAACATTGTTCTTTCTTAGTAGCTATAACAGCCGAAAAGGAGCCTGTTTCTTATATTCAGGCTATCAAAGACATTCGATGGAAAGAAGCCATGATGAAAGAAATTGAGGCACTTGAGGCTAATGGGACATGGACTGTGGAAGATTTGCCACAGGGAAAGCAAGCTATAGGCAGTAAATGGATTTACAAGATCAAATATAACTCAGATGGTTCGGTTGAACATTATAAAGCTTGATTGGTGATTCTTGGCAATAATCAGATTGAAGGAATTAACTACAATAAGACCTTCGCTCCTGTTGCAAAAATGGTTATTGAATGTACTTTTCTTTTAGTGGCAGCAACAAAGGGATGGGAACTCCATCAAATGGATGTTCATAATGCATTCTTGTATGGAGATTTAGAAGAAGAGGTGTACATGAAGATGCCACCTGGGTTCTCTACTCAATAGCCTGGCAAAGTTTGTCGATTACGTAAATCACTTTATGGGTTACAACAGGCCCCCCGATGTTGGTTTTCCAAATTAACAACTGCATTAAAGCGGTATGGATTTCTTTAATCTCAATCTGATTATTCATCGTTTACTTTAAATCGAGACAAGATACATTTGAGTATACTGGTGTATGTCGATGATCTTGTTATTGCGGGGAATAATGGAGTTACCATTCAGAAGTTTAAAGATTATTTATGCCACTGCTTCTACATGAAAGATTTGGGAACATTGAAGTATTTTTTAGGCATAGAGGTGGCTCGGAATCAAGAAAGAATTTTTCTTTACCAACGCAAATATGCTTTGGATATTATGAGTGAAGCTGAATTATTGGGTGCTAAACCATTTGGTTTTCCCATTGAACAAAATCATCATTTAGCCTTAGCAGAAAATGAATTGTTGGTAGATTCAGAGAAGTATCAGAGATTGGTAGGAAGACTGATTTATTTGATTCTTACTTGACCTGAGTTATCCTACAGTGTTCATATTTTGGCACAATTTATGCATCAACCAAGGGAAGCTCATTGGGAAGCAGCTTTGCGCATAGTTCGTTATTTGAAGGGCAGTCCTGGACAAGGAATACTTTTACGAGTTGATAGTGATCTTCAGTTGTATGCTTATTGTGATTCTGATTGGGAGAGTTGTCCTTTAACTCAATGATCTCTTATTGGATATTTTGTTATGTTAGGGACTTCTCCCATTTCTTGGAAGACTAAAAAGCAACATACAGTGTCGAGATCCTCTGCTGAAGCAGAATATCGTTCCATGGCTACCACTGTGTGTGAACTGAAATGGTTAAAGGGTCTTTTGCTGTCTCTCGGTGTTGTACGCTCTCATCCTATGCTGTTGTATTGTGATAGTCAAGCAGCTTTACATACAGATAGACATCCCTTTTTTTTAGCTCAAGATTATCAGGTACATACAGACATCCCTTCATTCGAATCATTCCGTCCTCATCTTGACTAAAGTCTTTATACCTTCCTAATATCATTTGCTCCCTTACATGCTGTAGAGCAGGATCCTCTTGCTGTGCTTCTCGGACTCTTTCTTATAATGTTGGCTCAAGAGCTAAACTTGACAACTCGGCATCTGCCACATGCCATGCAAATTCCAAATTCACTCTCTCAAACTCTCTAATCAGTTCTCTTTGTTCAGTAAGTAGAGATGCAACTTCAGCATGATTCTTTCGGCTTAAAGCGTCTGCTATTGCATTTACTCTCCCAGGGTAATAGTTGATGTTGAGATCATAATCCTTTATCAACTCTAACTACCGTCGTTGTCTCATGTTCAACTCCTTTTGAGTGAACAAATATTTTAGGCTCTTGTGATCGGTGTAAATTTCACACTTAACATTATACAAGTAATGCCTCCATAGCTTTAGTGCAAACACTATAGTTGCTAATTCCAAGTCGTGTGTAGGGTAATTCTGCTCATGCGGTCGCAATTGCCGTGAATCATAAGCAATCACTTTTCCATTTTGCATTAGCACGCATCCTAAACCATTTTTAGAAGCATCACTATATACCGAAAAAGGATCCTCATTGTTGGGTAGGACCAAAACCGGTGCGGAAATTAAACGATTCTTCAACTCTTGGAAACTTTCTTCTCTTTTCTCACTCCATATAAATTTCTCATTCTTTTGAGTTAGTTGAGTAAGTGGTTTAGCAATCTTTGAAAAATCCTTCACAAATTTCCGATAATATCCAGCCAAACCAAGAAAACTTCGCACTTCTGTAACATTTTCAAGTCTTTTCCAATAAGTGATAGCTCTTATCTTTTCTAAGTCCACTTTTATTCCTTCTCTCGAAATAACATGTCCCAAAAAGGATATCTCCCTCAACCAAAAATCACACTTGGATAACTTGGCATATAGCTTATGTTCTCTTAAGGTTTGCAACACTAATCTCAAGTGTTCTTGATATTGTTCTGGGGTTGACGAATATACCAAAATGTCGTCAATGAACACAATTACGCATTTATCCAAGTATGCTTTAAACACTCTGTTCATCAAATCCATGAATACTGCTAGCACATTAATCAATCCAAATGGCATCACTAAAAACTCATAGTATCCATATCTCGTTCTAAATGCTGTCTTAGGCACATCCTTTGGTTTGATCCTCAATTGGTGATAACTCGATCTTAGATCAATACGGGAAAACACACTTGCACTTTGTAATTGATCGAACAGATCGTCAATAGGGGGTAAGGGATACTTGTTCTTTATAGTGACTCGGTTCAACTCCCTATAGTCGATATAAAGTCTAAGAGAACCATCCTTCTTCTTTACAAACAAGACAGGTGCTCCCCAAGGTGAGACACTTGGTCTAACGAACCCTTGGTCCAATAACTCTTGAAGTTGTTTCTTTAGTTCTTTTAACTCTATTGGAGCCATCCTGTAAGGAGCCTTGGAAATTGGTTTGGTCTCAGTCATCAAATCAATGGCGAAATCAATCTCCCTCTTAAGTGGTAATCCTGGTAGTTCTTCTGGAAACACATCAGGGAACTCGTTCACTACTTGTATATCTTCTATCCTTAACCTTTCTAATTCAACTTCAATTAAGTTCATCTAACTCATTTCCATCATTACCTCGAAAGAGCATAGCTCATGTTTTCCCACTACTGTCACTTCTCCTTGAAATTCCACCTTATTCTTGCTCCATCTTGTAGCATAAAGGTGCCATAGGTCAACTTTAAGCTTCCCGGAACTTCATATGCCTTAAATGATAATTCGACTCGGGTCAACCAATCTTCTGCCTCTAAGGGGTTATTCTTCTTACCAATAAAGAAACTATTTGCTCGAACCAAGTCAAGAAATACCCTCATCAACATTTTTGGCTCCTTTAGGGTATCTTTCGAATGGTCCAAATCTCCTTAGGCTTCTGAGGTCATGTGAAGATCGTTATTACTTTCATTTTCCATAGTCTTGTTAAGATGGTATTTCTCAAGGTTAGTACTGTTTAACAATTCATATAGTCAGGTGACCTAATCATCACCTCTTTATATTTTGTCATTCTTTGTTCAAAATTTGATCACATGGGTTTATAAATTTTTATATTCATTCTTTCATAGGTAACTCCATATATCATAACTTACATTATTATTATTATTATTTTATTATATATATATATATATATATATATTGGCAACTATCACTATTTATGCTTGTTTTCTTTCTCAAGCTTTCATTAACCTCACATCTTCTATATTGATATCGGGCTCCATTGCTAAAAGTAAAATTATTATCTAATGTCTTACGTGATTGTCCATCTTGGTTTCTTATGATTCCACAGTTTTTCTTGTGTATAGAGCCTATATTTATATTGGGTATCGATCCCCAAGATATTCATCATCATTATTATACTATTGGTTGTTCTCCTTTGTCATATAGCATTTGGGTATGATGCCTTCTTGTTGCCATTATCCTTCTTGTAGTTATTTCTCCCCACCTTGTTTAATGTTGTACTCAATAGTTTATGATCAAATCCTCAAGATCACTAAACGTCCTCATGGAGTATTAAGATAGGCTTCTTTTTAAAATATTATTACATACATGTAGAACTCCTTGAACAACAAGATTTCTATCTTAAGTCCTTAGGAATCTTAAGTAGATACTTATGTAGCATGTTGCTAAGGGTTGCTTAAAACTTCTTAGGTGATTCTATTTTCTTATTCATAACTTCAATTCTTGAACTTCCTCTTTTCTTGATCAATCAAAATTTTGAATTCTAACTGCAAAATGCCTTCTTCTATGATAGTCCCCTTCTTGTCCTACATGATTCAGATAACTCAACCCATAAAAGTCCTAAAATCGTTACATCTTATATTGATCCATGCCTAGCTGTAAATAACATCCAACTACTTCATCCCAACCCCCCACCCCCC